>JAJMLR010000020.1:0-35693 GCA_030569745.1 Petasospora bimundalis
TTCACGTATTATATAGTGGTTCTGTTTTCTAAGATCTTCCCATGTGATGTTTCTCCTTTGGTCTCAATGAACTCTGTGACTACGAACTATGGCATGTTTTCTATGACTTCTTCATCTAAGATCACGCTCAAGCTTACTATGGGGATGGTAGCTTGTTGGCATTTTCTGAGCTTTGGAATCTGAGAAGTTACCAACTGGGTCTTCATCCATCATCTTTGAGGGGGAACTTGCACCTGTTCCCTATGGTATTCCTTGGAGGTATTCTAACTATGGAGTGTGGGGGTATTCTGACTATGGAGTGTGGAGGTATTCTGACTATGGAGTGTGGAGGTATTCTGACTATGGAGTGTGGAGGTTGGCCACCTTTTTCCTATTGGGTCCCAGGGTGTCTCTGGGTGGTATCACTATAAGCATATTGTCCTCGTGAACCACTGGACACCGCGTATATACTCGTAGATGTAGTTTGAGGGATCCTTGAAATTGGTGGCCAAGAGAGGGTGAGCCCTCCGTGTAGAATAATTTTATAGGGGCACAGACCCCAGAGGGCCCCCATGTCAAATTTTTGCAGTAGTACGTACTGTCTTTACCTAGCCACTGGCCCTAAATGGGTGTTAATTTAGTGCATTTGCGTGTTATTGCTAGCTATATAATTATTTGTAGTACTACGATGGATTATCAATAACGGACAAATCAATTGCAACTTATACAGAAAAAATCTAAAGTTCGTGTAACCCACTCACACGGATTCTTCAACTACATGTTAACTCATTATAATCATGCCTTCTTGCCGTACAGTCTCTGTTGGATCCTTTGGATAACAATGTTGAACTGTGTAGCCTTGTGAACCAATGGAATGTAGATACTAACAAATGGAAGCTTACTCATAAACCAAGCAACCCAAGCTCTTGAGCCTCTGTAAACACAAGTGTACACTTTCTGTCTTTTAATAGCTCTCTCAATGTCATTAACAGCATTTTTGGCGTATATGTTTGTTGGTGTCTTTGCTGGTTCCAAAGGTGTTGATAATGGAGAACCTTCATCTAGGTAGTAGATTGAACCCTTTGGTGGAACATATGGAGGTGCCCATATTTCAGATTCAATTGCACCTGTTCTAATACATACTGTCTTGATTCCCAATTTACCAGCTTCCATTGCTAATTGTTTAGCCAATAAATCAAATGCGGTTTTACTTGAAGTGTATGGATAAAGACAAGGCATTTGAGTATGAACTGCAATGGAACTTGTAAAGGCAACTGTTCCCTGTGATTGGATCAACATCTTATGAAATGCTTGAAGAACCATCAATGGACCAAACACATTAGTCTTGAAGCAAAATTCAACATCTTCAATTGGAATGTCAAAGATTGTTCCCTTAAGTGTTATACCAGCGTTCAAATAAAGGATATCAATAACACCACCATTATCCTCTTCAATGAATTCTTTACATTTTTCAATTGATTCCTTTGAAGTGATATCAAGTGATAATGTCTTAATACCAAGTTGTTCCAATGGTTCCATCTTTGTTACATTTCTTGAACCGGCATAGACTTTATAACCTCTTGAGGCGAATTCTTTAGCAAGGGCAAAACCAATACCTGAAGAAGCACCGGCAATGAAAACTGTTTGCATTGTATTTCGTTTCTCTTTTCGAATTAATAGTACTTGATATATGAATTAGTATATAGATAAGAGAAAAAAGCATGAGATCGTTGGGTTTTTCTTGTAAACAAATCTCAATGGGGGGTACCCCTGTATTCTTAAGTACGGGTACCAATGATCACAACTTGCGATAACTTATGGGTTTTAAACTATACAACAACAAGTAAAGCTATTATTAACCGAGGATTTAGAATTTATGATCTTCAAAAAAACTCAATCACGTGCTATTCATACTTCCTTAGTGGAATCGCAGGGTCCATCAATTAACACCCGAACATCTTATCTCATCTATATATGTATAAATTCGTGAATTTCCTATTTAAAGCGAGTTAAAAGTTCTAAAATTTGGTTTAATCATAGAATTTATTCTTCTTTTATCTGCTGAGATCATTAGAATATAAAAATTCAGGGTATTTAAGAGTGCTTTTTCAGAATCAATGGATAAGTAGAGAGATGGAAAGGTCATTTTACATGTAAGACTCGCTAATTCTGATCAATTAGTAGAATTTTTTCTAGAAAACCTCTTTAAATTCAGTTTACTAACAGAATATAACATCACATTATCAAGATTAATTTTTAACTGCCCAATTAAGTAATGACGTTCCGTTATAATATCATATAAACGAGGTATATATAATGGAGGTGTCCGGATGTTCAGGGGGAGAGGGGGCAGGTCGCGAGCTGTGCCGATCACCGGCCAGTGAAACGTCTTTCAACTGATAAAGCAAACCTCTCAAATTGATAGAAAGAAAAGGGCATTGTAACCAATTAAAGATGAAATTGTTGGTGAACGAGGGTCCACGTACGTTGACACTTGTGTCGTCGCAATTTGTGCTCCTTTTCAAGGCAATTCAAACGAAAGGAGGGTCACGTCGATGTGCCCTGGAGTTCTTACCGAAGGCCGATGTCAATCTAAAGAACTATAAGAAGCTCAGTGATAGAGAAGTACATGGCTTCTTGGGATTGATTGAAATGGAAGGTGACACTTTCATCTGTTGTATCACTTCGGCTAAGAAAGTGGCTGCGCCTGTTCCTGGAGAATCTGTCAACAAGATTCTCGGTGTTGAGTTTTATTCATTAACGAGATCAACATGGGATTTCTTGGAATTGGACAGCAATGGATATCCTATAATGCCAGAATCTGAGACTTCAAATGAACAGGATGCTTATAATGACAACAGAATTGGTTCAAATAGCACTTCCTACGTTAAACATCCTTGTCATGACTTGAAAAAATTACTCAATGGTGGTGGATTCTATTACTCATCAGATTTTGATCTTACAAGAACTTTACAAAGTAGAGGCATTGGTTCACATTCGTTAAGTTTCGATGCTTATAACGATGAATATATGTGGAACTCATTTATGTTGCAAGAAATGGTTGAGTTCCGTAATAGATTAGATCAACCTGTTCGAGAAATATTGGATGATGAAGGTTTCTTAACAGTTGTTATTAGAGGCTTTGCAGAAACTTTCCAAACTTATATGAATAGAGAGAAAGTCGCCATGACAATCATTTCAAGACAAAGTTGGAAAAGAGCAGGTACGAGATTCAACTCTAGAGGAATGGATGATGAGGCAAACGTTGCAAACTTTGTGGAAACTGAATTAGTTCTTTACTCTGCAAAGATGTGTTATGCATACACACAAATTAGAGGAAGTATCCCTGTCTTTTGGGAACAGGACACTGCCTTAATTAACCCTAAAGTACAGATAACAAGGTCAGAAGAGGCAACTCAACCAATCTTTGATAATCATTTCGAAAAATTACTAAGTACTTATGGAGCTGTTAACATTGTCAATTTACTAAGTACAAAATCCTCAGAGCTCCCATTATCAAGAAGATACAGAAGCCACGTGGAGACTCTTGTGAACCGTGGAACTCCAGATCTTTACATGACGGACTTTGACTTCCATAGAGAGACATCCGATAAAGGCTTTGCTGCAGCTAGTAAGATCTTTGGAAAGATCAAAGAGTCATTGTTTGAGTTTGGATATTTCAGTTATGACGTTGAACGTCAAGTAACACTTAGTGAACAGTCTGGTATCTTCAGAACGAACTGCTTGGACTGTTTAGACAGAACCAACTTGATTCAACAGTTCATCTCCAGTTTCGCCTTGACTATCTTCCTAAAGGATCAAGATGAGCGTGTATCTCAAGAGTCAGACTTCTTCTCCAAACATAACACACTTTGGGCTGATCATGGTGATCAGGTATCTCAGATATACACCGGTACTAATGCATTGAAATCTTCCTTCTCAAGAAGTGGTAAGATGAGTTTTGCAGGTGCCCTATCAGACGCAACAAAGTCGGTATCAAGAATGTACATCAATAACTTTATGGATAAGAACAAACAGAACGTCATTGACATTTTGTTGGGAAGACTAAATGGTCAAAAGCCAGTTTTACTTTATGATCCAATCACTGAATTCGTCTCTGAAAGGATCTACAAAATGAAAGACCAATTCACAACGAGTGATTCAATTAACATCTTCGCCGGTACCTACAATGTGAACGGTGCTAGTCGTGTTGAGGATCTGAGTGAGTGGCTATATCCAATTGGTGATAAATTCAAACCAAATGTCGTCGTTTTAGGATTCCAGGAGGTTATTGAGTTGACGGCTGGATCGATCATCAATGCCGACTACTCAAAATCAAACCTTTGGACCACCGAGGTGAACAAGTGTTTGAATCAATTTGATAAGTACATGATGCTTCGTGCAGAACAGATGTCATCCTTGTTATTACTGTTCTTTGTCCGTGCTGATAGTGTTGAACACGTCAAACGTGTTGAAGGTGGTGCTAAAAAGACAGGGTTGGGAGGTATGACAGGTAACAAAGGTGCTGTTGCCATCAGATTCAACTATGGTGCATCATCATTCTGTTTTGTTAATGTCCATTTAGCAGCCGGTACTGAAAAAGTTAATGAGAGGAATAACGATTTCAAGAGTATCAGCAATGGTGTAAAATTCACTCGTGGTCAAACAATTAATGACAATGACACTGTCTTTTGGATGGGTGACTTGAACTATCGTATATCTTTGGCTAGTGATGAAGTTCGTCAAAGAGTAGCAAATCAGGATTATGAATTTTTGATTCAGCATGATCAATTGACTAACGTTATCAAGACTAGAGCTGCATTTTCAGGATTTGCTGAACCATCATTGAACTTTAGACCAACCTACAAGTACGATAAGGGAACCGACAGATATGATTCCTCTGAGAAACAGAGAACACCATCGTGGACGGATAGAATTGTGTATAAAAGTGGTACAGTGAAACCATTGGCATATAGCTCCTCAGATTCTTTGATGTTCTCCGATCACAAACCAGTTTATGCTGCTTACAAGGCTAGTGTTGAGTTCATTGACGATGTTAAGAAGTTGGAGATGGAAAAGCAGTTATATCAGGAATTTAAGGCCACTCATTCTGACGACAGTGCTAGCTCATTGATCGAAATCATGAGCACCGATGTTAAGAAGACTTCATCCTCATCTTCAATCAAACCGGCAGAATTGCCAAACTTTCTCGATGACGACACCGAGTACAAACCAGAACTACCATCAAGAAGGCCAAATCCGTCATTTGAGGTGTTAACGCCTTCTAACAAACCAGCAACACCGCCACAACCACCTGCAAGAAGAGCAACGTCATCTTCATCCTCATCTGTGGCTCCACCTGCGGTACCAGCACCACGTTCTGCTACACCATCAACTCTTTCTTCAAATGAGGCCCAAACAAAGAGTTCTCCCCCACCTGTCCCATCTCCACGTAAGCCGGCATCTCTTCCACCAGGATTTGATTCTGTGTTGACTCCAAAGTCCTCTGGCACACCAACAAGGTCTACAACACCTTCGCAACCTACCCCAGCAGTCCCTAAGAAACCAGATCTGCTATCTGTATCGAAAAAACCATTAGCATTGGCATCTTCATCAGCTCCGATTATTCCAAAGAAGCCAGAATCTCTTACATCTAGCTCATCAGTTCCATTGAAGCCAAAGAAACCTGATTTCCTAAGTGGCTCGACCACATCAGTGCCATTGGTTCCAAAGAAACCGGCCACATTACAAGTACATTCTACAGGATCTTCCAGCACAGCAACCGAGGAGAACTCTAAGATCACCCCTCCTCCTCCACCACCAACGAGAAAGATCGAACAGAGCATGAACAGCTGGACACCATTAGTACCAAAGTGAACTTTGTAATAAATTGTTACGACTTGTTTTAATCGAATTGTAGTTTTTCTACGGTATAATATAAAAAGCAAGACTCAACTTAATTAATTAAAAAGACAAGGAAAGCAAAAAAGAAAATTATAACAAATGAATATCTCTAGCAACTGTATAAGTAAAACCGGACTGAATAATCAGTCAAAGAATAAACCAAGGAGGAAAGGGAATGGGCGTGGGGAGGGATGGCTCGCTTAGTAGCCACCACCGTAACCACCTCTACCACGACCGTAACCACCACGGCCACGACCTCTACCACCTCTACCACCACGGAAACCACCACCGTAACGTGGGTGACCACCCTGGAAGCCTCCTCTCTGGTAGTTCCACAAGAGCTCTGGAACCTCCTGCTTAGCCTCTTGCAAAATCTTAATCAAAGCGTTACCCAACTTAGAGTTGGCGTCAGTGAAGAAAGAGATAGAAGTACCAGAGGTACCAGCACGACCGGTACGACCGATACGGTGGACGTAGTCCTCAATGTTACCTGGCATATCGTAGTTGATGACGAAGTTAATACCCTTAACATCTAAATTGTTCTTGTTAGTAATCTGTCATTTGTAGTTTTCATTACAAATCCACAATCTAAAGATCTTTGAAATCGTTTTAAAATAAGAGAAAAAAAAAAGGTGCAAGGGTTTTCACTACCCAACTACTGAAAATAGACATCTTGTCTGACTTAGAGATCGATTATGACACTATAGATGAAATTATGGACGAGCTTGTTCAATGAAGCGACAACAAGGCCAAGAAAGATGGTGAAAAACCCACTTATAAGTTCTTAAAAACCAACACAACGGTAGAACTTACAAAAATGCGGGAAACATCAACATCAAGCTTCTTAGCAAATAACAAAAACCACAAAATGATCAATACACTTGAGAGGCCCTGAAAATTCCGACCCCATGTAAGAGAGCTTCAATAATTAAAAGACATAAAGTTCAAGAACTGAACTTATCTTTCAATCTCATCTCTTTTCCATGATGGTCAATTTCAAGAAAAAATAAATTGCTTCGACAAAAAAAGGCATCATCGTCTGTTAATCACAACAGTTTCAAGGAGCTCTTAAAATCAAGAAAACAATAAAAATATATAAAGGCCTTTCAATAAAAGAAGCGTTCTGTCCCTTCAGAACGCCTAAATCAATTTGTTAATTTGAGTATGTCAACTCCATCCAAAAAAGCGGATCTCCATTAATCTTCATCCTATTAGTATTTCTTCAAAATCTTAGTAATCAGTGGTATTCTTCGAAAAGAAATGGGTGTTATAGACAAAAGGGTCTATAATCACAAACGTAAAGTGCATGGGTATCATGGGTATCATGGGTATCATAAAATTCGTCAAAAATGATTCAAAGACCTAGAAAGTAGTTAGTAAAATAAAAAAGGGAAAAGAGTATAACTTACCAATACCACGAGCAGCGACATCAGTAGCAACCATGATTGGGGATCTACCAGTTCTGAACTCGTTCAAAACCCAGTCACGCTCTTGCTGTTGCTTATCACCGTGGATAGCCAAAGCTGGCCAGCCATCATCTCTCAAGTACTTTGTGATTTCATCACAAGTTCTCTTTGTGGATGCAAAGATCAAAATCTTAGAGTTCTGGTCTTGCATAGCAACTTCCAAGTGCTTCAACATACGGTCTCTCTTCTCGTACTCAGAGACAACCTCAACAACCTGACGAATGGTGTGGGAAGCAGCCAACTCCAAGGAACCAACAGTGACTTGGATGTAGTCAGACAAGTAGTCACGGGCCAAAGCCTGGACCTCCTTTGGCCAAGTAGCGGACCACATGAGGGTCTGACGATCTGGTCTAATCTGTTCCAAGATCTTTCTGATCTGTGGCTCGAAACCCATATCCAACATTCTGTCAGCCTCATCCAAAACCAAGTAGGTAACTCTTCTCAAGTTGGTTCTACCAGACTCCAACATATCAATCAAACGACCTGGAGTAGCAATGACAATCTCAACACCTCTAGACAAGTCTCTAATTTGTTGACCTTTTGGAACACCACCGTAAACACAGGTGTTTCTAATTCTGGAAGACTTACCAAACTTAGAACATTCAGTTTGAATCTGAACGGCCAATTCTCTGGTTGGGGCAAGGACCAAGACAATTGGACCATCACCTGGGGACAATGGTGGCTGAGCGTTGATGTGCACAATACCTGGCAAACAGTAAGACAAGGTCTTACCGGAACCAGTAGCAGCAATACCAATCATATCACGACCAGAAAGAGCCATTGGCCAACCTTGACATTGAATAGCAGTTGGGTTTGGGAAACCTTGAGCAACAACCTCACTCAAAACGTAATCTGGGAAACCGGTCTCTTCAAACTTTTCAATTGGTCTTGGAATATCGGTACCTTCACATCTCATCTCATGCTTGTTTCTAAATTCTTGAATTTCAGCATCGGAACGAGCAGTAACACGAGAATCTTCTTGGTAAAAGTTCTTCTCGAATCTTGGCAAAGTGGAAAGGTCAAAGTCCTGCTTTTGCAAGTTATCACCAAGGTTACCCATTCTATCACCACCAAATCCACCACGGTCACCACCAAAACCACCACGACCACCTCTACCGCCAAATCCACCACGACGGTCACCACCTCTGAAACCACCGTTTCTGTCACCGCCACGCTCACCTCTGAAGTCGCCACCTCTGTTCTGGAAACCGGAGTTGTATCCGCCCTGTCTATCGTAGTTACCGCCGTAAGACATTGTTTATTTTATTGTGCTAAGAGAGTAAAAGGGGGGGGGTGCAAAGAGGGAAGAGATGAGGATTTGCGCCTGTGTTTATATACCGCGAAAAAAAAATTTTGTATGGAGTGCGCGTACCAAGAAAAAAGGAACGAAAGAAAAAAAAACGAAACGAAAATTTTCAGCTTATGTAAGCACAACCCCACAGATTACATAATCGGATTATGTAATCTGTTAGTAATACAAATGATAAGATCCTTTTTTAAATTTTAAAACCACAATTATAAGTGAGGATTTTTTGTATATATCAATATGATTCAATTGAATAATATGTGAACAGCTTACATGAACATACTTTTAAACCAGAAAATTAAACGTTGGCCTTTTCAAATTATACCAAAATTTTATAAATATATAGAAATTCCCTACTTAAACCACCATTCTCTCTCTTTTCATTATGGGGGGGATGAGGCCAAAAAAAGGGAGAAATCTTTCTTTTTGTTTTCCATTCTATCGTTCCAACTTCTTTACTTTTACTCTCTTCAATATTTCTTTCTTCAATTCCTTATCAAATCAAATCAAATCAAAATATTTCCCAAATTGCTAATGCTCAAATGCTGATTGGTCCTCGTTCCTCGTTTACCCCATTAGACAAGGTACTAAAATCAAAACCTTTTGAAATCTTTTAATCAATAAGAAAAAAACACAGATCTGAAGTGAAGGAGATAACAAGAAATCAAAACTTATTTGGCCAATGCGAGGTATGCAATAATGGCAAGGATCAAAACGATAATGGCAATGATAAGACCAATGTTCTGTTCACCACCAGTGGTTGCGGAAGAACCAGCAGATGAAGTTGCTGGAACACAAGCTGGGTCAACTTCACCAACAAGCATATCAACGAGCATTTCTCTGGATTCCTCGGAATGTCCAATGTCCTAATCAATGTTAGTGATGTTCTTTTTTTTTTTTTTTTCTTGCAACGCGTCGTTTATACGGTCTTAAGAGTATAAGTAAATGAGCAAAGTAAAACTTACGTCGAATGGACCGGTAGCGTCAATACCACCACAGTCAATCATGACTTCTTCACCACCTCTTGCGAAAGGGGTCTGTTAGTATATGAAGATATAGAAAGAGAGATCATCTTAACTTACGGATGCTCGTCCAAGAAAGCTGTACAGTCATAGACTTTACCATCAATAACCATCCAAAGGTCATCTTTGGTGTTGTGCTTAGAGATTTCGTCGTAGTTGTAGATTTTGGACATTTCTTTTAAGATTTGAGTGCGTGGGAGTTAACAAAGAAAAGTTAAGAAAGGAAAGCAAAAGGGAGTTTTGGACATTTTCCAGTTGATGTTGAGAGGACAGCCGATCGTGAGTGTTGCGCGAACCGCATCCCGAGAAGCGTTATACCGGATTAGGCAAAGAAATCCGGCTGTGTTTAATCCTGGGGCACTTATATTCCATTTGGAATATGGGAAAACTACAGAAGATAAACTACAAAGATAAAACACTAAAAATACGTTATATAATTCCATTAAAATGATGCAAAAACAATTTCATGCTCTTCTTTTTTTCTCTTTCTTCTTGATCTTAAAAAAGCCTTAAAAAATAAACTTATTATTACTTAAAAATCAATACCAGCAGCCTTTAAAGCCTTCTTTCTATCTTCACTCTTTTGTTTAGAATTCTCATTCAAAGTCTTAACATCTTTTTTCGGTTTTGAGACTTTGAAAAAGGCCTTTTTAAACTTCTTTGAAGATTTGAAATCGTCATCAACAAGATTTACTTTCAATTGATGATTCAAAAGCAAATAGTTATTCATTGTCTCTTGAGCAATCTTAGAATCTTCAATGTTGGCAAATTCAACAAATGCATAATGTTTAGATCTACCAGTTTTCTTGTTTCTTGGAAGTTTAACGTTTGTAATATCACCAAATTGATTGAAATATTCCTTTAATTCCTTTTCTTCAAAACCTTCTGGCAATCTTCCAATGTAAATAACACCTTTTGAAATCTTCTTTTGCTTTATAGATTGCTTTGTTTGTTTGTTAGGAAGTTGTTTAACTTCATGTGTCTCAACTTTTTTCTTTTGTGTCTTTGGTACTTCATCTTGTTCTTCATCAATCTCGTTATCCTCATCAGATTCTTCATCATCCGTACTCTCAAAACCATCTAATTGTTCTTCTTCTTCTTCTTCTTCTTCTTCTTCATCATCAGATCCACTTTGAGCTGCTTCTTCTTCTTCATCAGATTCAGACTCACTTGGAAGTGTTAATTCCTCTTCAACATTCTTCTTCTTTTGAACAATCTCAATCACTTTTCTATCAGATACTGGAACAGCTCTCTTTGGCTTAACACCAGACTTCTTAATCAACTTGGAACCCATACTTTATATATATCCCCACTAAATTTGTTTAAAAGAAGAAGCTCAAGTACCATTTTGTATACGAAAAGGGGAAAACAAAAATTTTCAAGCTCATCGCCTGTCCAAGTGTTCATAACCAGCATCCATCACGGTAAGGGCCACATCCATATAGACCTTATTAACTACTAAGTAACAGTAAAAAAAAAACAGAAATTTGTTTATTGAAGAGCTTTTTCAATCAGTGTAAATGTGCTTCTGAATGGTAATCCAACGACATTATAGAAATCACCTTCAATTCTGTTCATTAATAGGGCACCTTTCATTTGTACCCTATAACCTGCAGCTACATCCAATCCTTCATTAGTATTTACATATGCTTCTATCAATTCATTTGAAACTTCTGGATCGAAGAAAATCTTTGTGTCTTCAACGATTGAAGACATTTCACCATCGACTAATAAGACAACTCCAGAGAGAACGTTTTGTGGAATATTACAATCTCTAAAATGTTTCAAATTTTTCAATTGTTCAAATTTATCCTTTGGTTTCTCAAATATTTCACCTTTTAATGTAATTATTGTATCAGCTGCTAAGATCACAGTGTTTTCATGATTACCTTGAGATTTCTATTTAATGAAAAAAAATTTAGTATAATTGATTTAGAAGGTGGGATGTTTTAAAACTTACAAGTTCTTCATAAACAGCACGGGCTTTACCAATGGCTGTGTTTCTGACATACTAATAAAATAACAAGTTAGAAATTTAATCCTTTATGATTTGACTTAATGACTCACCTCTTGAGGAGTAAAATCCTTTTTATTCAAATCTTCAGCAAAATTCGAAGGTATTATTTCAATATTTGTGAATCCCATTTGTTGTAGGATTTCAATCCTTCTGGGAGAAGTTGAAGCGAGGATAAACCTCTTTTCAGATAGTTTATCAAATATCGATAGTCTTAAAGGATTAATCATTGATAGTTTCTATTTCATTCTATTTCAGAAGTATTCAAAGACTAAAAAGATTTAGTTTCGCTTTAATACCCCAAAATGTCGAATTCGGCGCTCATTCCTCGTGACTTGTCGTATTGTCGCGCGACACTTCCGTATTGGGGAAGCTGATGATATCGCAAAACCCGACGTGTTTCCGTTTCAGGTAATTCAGCGAGGGGGGCAATCGTGAAAATTACCCGTTGGGGATTTTCGTAAACAAGATGGAGGGGAAAGGCAAAACGAAACTTTGCGCCATTTTTACGTCAAACCCACTTCCCCGAGGCTCGAGGAGGTTTTAAAAGGGAAATATTCACTGGTTTCTTTGTACTTGAAAGAGGATAAAAGACTTGTGGAGGGGGGTACAGAATGAAACGAAACAACGATTTTGACTATGATATTTCATTGCCTTCACCAACGTATTCCGAACCTGAAGAGCTATTAGAATCACCTACAAAACGTATAAGAGAACAACCACAGACTCATGAATTGAACGTTTCCATAGATGATCAACTATTGGATTTTGTAACACCACGGGGTGTTGAAAGACAAAAATTTAGATCACAGGGGAAATCTTTGGTGTTGATATTCTTTGGTGTAATGAAAGACCATTTAGATGAGATCAATGATTCATATTATACGATATCAAAATGTTTTAATGCTGATATAATTGGTGTCTCTGCTAACTTATCTTTTAATGACTACAAATTCCCATTGATAAATGGTACTCTCCTTACAAAGACTTTCAACACAATGGATCCCATGGGCGGTGGTGTCTATCCAAGAGACACTATGATTTTCTTTGATAAGTTTGGTAAAAAAAGACATGAATTATTGATGAGATATAATGGAAGATCTATCATTACAAAACCTGCCTCCGAAGTCATTAAAGATGTTCTTGAAGAGATGGAAACAGATCAACTGTTGTAATTACACACACACACATATATATATATACCCTCAGTAATTGGGTCACTAGTTTTTTTTGACTCAATTTTTTTAATGAATGCTTACTCCTTTTTATTCATTTCTTGTTGGATCATATCTTAGGACATCTCAGCTTTGATCTGTTGATACTCTGCAATCTTCTTCTTCATCTTTTCCACTTCCAAATTGACCTTCTTTAACCCATTATCCAATCTTGCCAATTCTTCCCGTTCAGTTTCTCTAGAAAAGATGGATTCCTTCTTAGTCTCAGGGATGATATTACCAGCTTGTGATGTCATTATCTGGAATAGTTGTTCCGTTGGTTCATTAAAGACAACTTCATCATATTGTACACTTTCAACAAAAGACTTCATCTCATCTGTAATCTCCGTATCTAAAGGAAGTCCATAAGGGTGTAATCTTAAATGATGATACACAGAAACATTCTTTTCATTAGCTTCTGATACGAAAAAGATCTTAATCCCAATTTCAAATTCACCCCATCCAGTCTCCGTTACTTCAAAAGGTGGTGATTCAATAGAACGCGTTGAATTGTTGTATGTATCATGTAATTTGAATACAACTTTCTTGATGAAATAAGAAAGATCTTCACCATTAGGACCCCGTACAAATACCGTCCAGGAATGTGTATGTTCAGCTGGTGCACCTTCAGGACGAACATCTCCTAGAGGTTTGGCATTATTCCCCCATATAATCGGACGTGATATTGACAGTGTCTGTTTTTTTTTTTAAGTGGTTAGAATCTCAAGTGGCCACCAAAGATAGAAAATACATACTTTGACACGTTTATTAGTCGGTGACACAGCCATGCTCTTTGAATTTTTCCGAGGTTTCTCTTGTACCTTCAAAAAATCGGGGGATTAACGGTTTGCTTTTGAAGTTTATACCATGACTTTTTTCTTAGTCCCTTCTTTCAGTGATTACATAATCGTAGTCCTTCCTCCGCGCCTTAGACCATTTTGTTAGGACTCCGTCAGCGGGACTAGTATGCAGGAGGGACTAAATGGGACTGAAAACGCGTAACCGGGAAAGCATGAAAACCGACGGCCATAAACTTTCTTTATCTCTTCAACCATATGGAATCCCCCAACCTCACCCCCCCCTTTTCATAGCTTTGAAGACTTTGGAAGATGACATTGAAGACTATTTACATTGCTAGAGTAAGTTTATTCCCCCAACTGAATTGGTATATCTGCCTTTTCTCTCTTTGTTTTTTGAACATGAACTAACATCTAATAGCACGGTTATAGAGCTAATTGGTTACCACCACCACACCCAGAATCCCCAACTGGTATAGATTCTGATCCGCCTTTGGCTGTTCATGGTGAAGAACAAGCTAAGGAGCTTGCCCATTACATGATTTCCATAACTCCTCAACCGGAGATGATATTTTCATCTCCCTTTTACAGATGTTTACAAACTTCTACACCTATTGCTGATTTATTAGAATGTGATATCGTTTTGGAGAATGCAATTGGAGAATGGTATAAACCTGATCGTGAGAGTATTCCAAAACCTGCTGATTTCAAACTTTTGAGTCAATATTTCCCAAAATTGAAAGATCATTGGGAACCTACTTTGTACCCTTCAACACAAGGTGAGACAGAAGAGGCTATATTTGAACGTTGTAAGTTATTTATTAACAAATTCATTCCAAAATTCGAAAATGAGCATCCAGAGATAGAAACGGTATTATTAGTGACACATGCTGCATCTAAAATTGCCCTGGGTATGTCATTAATGGGATTCTCATCTGTTCGTGATACATTGGATGATGAAGATACAAGATTACGTGCAGGTGCTTGTTCGTTAGACCAATATGTACGTACCATTGACCCACAAGGTGAAAAAGATGACAAATGGATTAACACTATGAATGGAAACACGGAATTTTTAACCAATGGTGAAGAAATGCATTGGGATTTCCTTAATGGATTTGAAGCTGGTAGTGATGCAGATTTAGAAGCTCGTGCGGATTTAGAAGAGAGTAAGAAGAGGAAAGAAGGACAGAATGGTGAAGAATATCAAGATGTTTATGTTACATTAGACGTTCCTTCAAATAATTTTAATCAAAGAACTATTCCACCAACTGCAAGATTACAAGTTAGTGGATTACATACTGAAAAACCACTTGTCAAAGTTGATAATGAAGTGTATCAAGGTACTTGGAAGAAACTCGTTGGAACAGAAGTCGCGTTTACAGATGATATGGAGGAGAGATATAAGATTACAGATAGATTAGAATTGGATGATGTGACGCCAAGTTGAATTGAGTTGTTTAAACTGATGAAAAACTTAAAAAAACACATTATGTTATTAGATATTTTTAGTATCTTGTAAGGTAGTACGTGAGCATGCATAGAATATATAGGTATTCCATAGAACTATATGAATTAAAGCTGGCTCTTTTAAGGAGTCGAGATAAGAGATCAGAGAGCAAAGGAAAGGATTATAAAATAGAGAATTATATAGAGAAAGAGAGAGATGTACCCCTCCACTTAAGATTAAATCTTCCACAGCTTTTCTTCATTTTCTATATTTGAGCAAAAGGGGAAATCCACTCATTTATCATAAATAAAACAATTTATAGGAAAAACTCAGACTCAATTCACTCTCAATAAAAGAGAAAGACGCACCCCACGCATCTCGAGAGCTGCCCCCCCCCTCGGAAAAGGGGAGGTGTCCGGGTGCTTATATAAGCCCGATGGTAACCACCTGCTGACCCCCGAAAAGCGTGGGAGGGCACACACAAACAAACCTTCAACACTCTTAAACCCTTTTACTGAAAAGCTCTCCCACAACCTCCCAAACCAAAACAACAGAGCCAATGTCCGTCATTACACTCGCCAGACTCGCTGCTCGTCCAGCTGTGCGTGCTCTCCCAAGGTAAGTTCGCCATACCCCTTTGATTGCCGCCTTTCACTCTGATTCGCTTAACCCCCCCACTCAACCACCCTTTTCTACCCAAAAAAGTGTTGAACTTTGAGGTCAATGGGGTAGAAGATGGAAGAAGAAAGTTTATCTTGTAAAAGGAGGAAGTAATACTACGTGAGATACTAACAGTTCCCCCTTCAGATGCACTCAGTTGGCCCAGTTTGCCGTCCGTTTCCAATCTTCCTACCCTAAGCACACCATCATCGGCATGCCAGCTCTTTCTCCAACCATGACACAAGGTAACTTGGCTGTCTGGAACAAGGCTGTCGGTGACCAGTTGTCTGCTGGTGAGGCCATTGCTGAAATTGAGACCGATAAGGCCCAGATGGACTTTGAATTCCAAGAGGATGGTTACCTCGCTAAGATCTTGGTTGAGGCCGGTGCTAAGGACGTTCCAGTTAACACTCCAATCGCCGTCTACGTCGAGGACAAGGCCGATGTTGCTGCCTTTGAGAACTTCACAGTCGATGCCAGTGCTGCTCCAAAGGCTGCTGCTCCAGCTGAAGCTAAGGAGGAGACCTCATCAGCTCCTGTCGCCGATGCTCCAAAGGCCGAATCCGCCGCACCTGCAAAGTCTGCCACCAAGGCCCCAACCGACAGAATCATCGCTTCCCCATTGGCAAAGACCATTGCATTGGAGCACGGTATTGCCCTTAAGGGTGTTGCCGGTTCCGGTACTAACGGTAGAATTACCAAGGAAGATGTTGACAAGCTCGTTGCTCAGGCTTCCAAGGCTCCAAAGGCTGCCGCTGGTAAGGGTTCTTCCGCCCCAGCTGCTGACTTCATTGACATCCCAATCACAAACATGCGTAAGATCATTGGTAAGCGTTTGTTGGAGTCCACACAGACAAACCCATCTTACATCATCTCTTCCCACATTTCTGTTTCAAAGTTGTTGAAGCTTAGAGCTTCTTTGAACGCTGCTGCCAACGACCGTTACAAGCTCTCTATCAACGATATCTTGATTAAGGCTATTGCTGTCGCTGCTAAGCGTGTCCCAGATGCTAACTCTCACTGGATTGAGTCTGAAGGTATTATTAGACAATACAACAACGTTGACGTTTCCGTCGCCGTTGCTACCCCAACAGGTTTGATCACCCCAATTGTTAAGAACGCTCACGCTAGAGGTCTTGCTGAGATCTCTGCTACTGTTAAGGACCTCGGAAAGAGAGCTAAGGACAACAAGCTCATGCCAGAGGAGTTCCAAGGTGGTACCATTTGTATCTCTAACTTGGGTATGAACCCAGCTTGTAACATGTTCACCTCCATTATCAACCCACCACAGTCCACCATTTTGGCCATCGGTACTACCCAGAGAGTTGCCGTTGAAGACAAGTCCGCTGAGCACGGCTTCTCCTTTGACGATAAGATCATCATCACTGGTACTTTCGACCACAGAGTCGTTGACGGTGCCAAGGGTGGTGACTTCATGAAGGCCTTGAAGACTGTCATTGAGAACCCATTGGAGATCTTGTTGTGATCACGATTCAAATTCTATATACGAAAACGACCTTTTAAAAATGTTAAACAAGTGATAAAAATCCCCACTTCATATTTATTCTCAATGAATAGTAGTCGATATGTGTATAGTCCCATTTGTAGGGTCTGGTCTCTGAGCCGAGTCTAGGCCGATGAGACTGGAAAAAAGGGTCGCGACCCTCAATGTTTTGATTTCACTTGCAAAAGCTGCTTTAATACCCTGGAGAACCAACGCAAAAAGAGGCAACAAATGAACTTCCTGTCGAAGACTCTGAGTTCCCTAACGGGATCATCGATTCCTTATAACCTGGGTGAAGAGTTACAGCCGGATCCGTCACTTCCTCGTCCCGTTTGGAGACTGTTTGATGGTACAAAGAAGGACGACTCTACTGCTTGTTCCATCTTCCAAAGAGATCGTAATGGTTCAGAAGAAGATGCTATTGCCCTCAATGCACTTCGGAAGATTAGAGGTATGAGGTTGCCTGGTGTGCTGAAGGTGTTGGATACGTTTGAGACGGATTCCACACTCCATATAATCACCGAACGTGTCACACCGTTGATCGACGTTATCAGAACCGTTGAGACGACAGATAACTTCCTTCAACTCATTGTTTACTCAGTGGCAAAGGCCCTGAAGTTTGTCAATGTTGAAGGAACATCTGTGCTTGGACAGATCCAATTGAACACAGTTTTCATCACACAAAGTGGAGAGATTAAACTTGGTGGATTCGAAGTGTGCACCAACTTACAATCCGATCCAAATCAACCGCTTTACAGATCATCAAGGGCATTACCTGGATTCCAAGACATTTTGCCACCAGAGATGGCTGAACAAGGTGTTGATGTTTATAGAAGTGGTAATGCGGCTTATAAACTTGATTCATGGAGACTTGGTGCTTTTATCTATAGCTTGTTTAATGATTGTTCTCTTCAATTTACAAGAGAAGACATGGCGAAAGCTCGTGGTATACCAAAAACTATGGTTCCAGCTTTCAAAAAGCTCACTTCCTCATCAATGACCACAAGAGCATCCGTGGAGCAGTTTTTGAAGAATGGACTGAATACTTATCTTAGCTCACAGATTGTTGATATCTACCAGGAACTCGATGAGTTTAACCTCAAGACAGAGGATGAGAAGATCAGGTTATTCGAATCACTAGAATCTGTTAAAGACGATGCCCCACCAGGATTCCTCGAATATAGAATTGTTCCTGAATTGGTCGTTTTCTTCACACAATCACCAACACAGGCTGCTTTCTCATTGAAACTGATCTTGTTATACTCAGAAAGTATAACCCAAGACGCATTCAGCAAACTGGCAAAACCTGTTATTATTAAGGCATTTGGTTTACCAGATAGACAGATACGCATGATGCTTCTTACATTCTTACCGAAATATGTTGATAAACTGAATAAGGCAGATATCACAGATAGAATCTTCACTCCATATGTTACTGGATTCTCAGACTCAAATGCCGCAATTAGAGAAGAATCCGTTAAAGCTGTTCTCTATTTGGCACCAAAACTTTCAGAGAGACAGTTGAACAATGACTTACTCAGATTTTTAGCCAAAACACAGGCTGATGAGAAACCAGAAATCAGATGCAATACAACGATATGTATCGGAAAGATTGCAGAGTTCTTGAACAAGTCTTCCAGACCAACTGTGCTTGCAACAGCATTTGCCAAAGGTCTCAGAGATCCATTCATTCATTCAAGATTAGCTTCAATAATGGCACTATCGTCATGTGTGGAGTATTTCACACCAGATGTAATTGCCAATAAAATCTTAACAGTGATTGGCCCTTCTCTATTAGATAAGAGTTCTAAAGTACGCGAGGAGGCTCAAAGGGCATTTGATCTGTTCTTTCAAAAGATCAAGTTGGAAGCTGCAAAGTTACCAGTTGATCAGGTTGAGAACGAAACAGTTGATTCCACTAACGTTGAGGAGATCACCACTAATGTGCAGAACTTTGGTCTTTCTTTCTCAAACACATTCTCCAAACTTACTTCTAACCTGGGTGGCTCGTTGAATCCACAGGAAGAATTGACGCCTTCTCCAGAAGATTCTCGTGCTGGTACACCACACGTTGTTGAATCTTTCAAGAGAGATTTACCATCGGTGGCACAGCAAAAATCGTCAGTGAAACCAAAGGTGAACTACTCCTCATGGGGTGATGACGATGATGAGGTTGAAGCTGATGATGGATGGGGATTTGGTGATGATGATGATGATGATGATGACACTGGAAAATCCGTACCGGTTACAAAACCAAAGTCTATGGCTCCAAGAGTAACAAGATTAGCTACTGAGGAGAAAACGAACACTAAACCAAAGTCTACGGTTGGTGCAAAGAAAGGTATGCAGCTGAAAAAGAGTAAACTTCATTTGGAATTGGAGGATGATGGTGCAGATGACGGATGGGGCGATGGTTGGTAATTAAAATTTGAAACACTCTTCTTCTACCGGTATATAGAGGTATCGGGATAGCTTTTCCAATGCTTTTTTTTTCTATTATTGTAAAAGTTTTGTAAAAATGCTTCAATTGAAAATGGGGTTATATGTAAATTTCAGGTGGCTTCCACGACGTTCTTTTGAACGTGTTCCATGAATTTTTGTAAGCTGACATCGTCTGTCAAGATCATTGCGCCTCCCTGGGCCATGATAGTGTTATCCGATTGATAGGTAGTGGTTGGGTTCAGTTTAGAGTACAAAAATCTGGCTTGTGATCCACCTTCATCACAGTCAATAAATCTAGGTAATGGGAATCTATCTTGCAACAAGTCTGCAGCGTCAACACGAGGTTCTTCAAGGAACTCTTTGAATGAGGCATATTCCGGATCATCCTGATAACCCTGTGCTCTCCATGCTGCAATTGTTGTGCCGTGATAGATCAATATGTGGAAGAAGGTGTCAAGAAGTAAGATACGGTCCGGCCCAATGGAGACAGAGTCAAGAAGAACAGGGAATCCGTTTCCTTCTTCTTCATCCTCCTGTTCTTCATCGTATACACGGTCTTGTTCATAAGCCGTCAATGTTGGTTGAATCATGATCAACGAGTTACCAGTGTCTTCTGTTAAGAATATATGTCTATAGAATACCGTTTCATCTGGGGAATTGTTGAAGAGTTGTAAGAATTGTGAACGACGAAGATGGTACAAAAATTGAGGGAAGAATTGGAATTGAGAAGATAGGGAGAAAGTATTAACGTCTTTTTTACGATACTCTGCAAAATTCTTGAGAAGACCCATTAAAGTTTGATCAACCCAACTCATAACTTCACCAACATCCTCTTTGACGACTCTATCAACAGCGATTCTTCCAACTAATACTGCTGCTGCTTCTTGATCAAATGTAAAACTTAAATCCTGAGAGTTGACAGGTTTTTGTAAAGTTGTAACTCTTATTCTTTTTGTTGAATCTGAATGTTCGTAAAAAGTGATGAATTGGATCGTAACAAAGTCAGAATTACCAAATGTTGGAGTTTCAGACAAGTTTTCAACGTCAAATAAGATAGCATATGAAGAATTTGGTCTTATACTAGATAGTTTCCATGCAGATGTTTTAGATAATCCATAATGTGCAGATGAAGAAACGTATTGATCAGTTATTTCTAAAGATTGAGCATGACCGATCAAACCTGCAACTTTTACATGTTTTGAAGTTTTAACTTCCAATGTTGTGTTAGATCCCATTATCAATTGATCATCTTGATCTCTTGAGAAGAATCTTTGGAAAGATTGTTTAAAGATAGAAGTAGTGAAAGAATCTGTAAGTACCACTACACCACCAGTTTCGTGACACAATTCCTCCATTTCAAGTAATCCAACTTGATCATAAGCACCAATGAAGATATCGACAGCAGTACCATTTTCTGAACATCTTTTTGCTAATGATTGATAATAAGCTTTAGCCTTTTTGAAATGTTTAGCTTCTTTAGCCTCTATCAAATGATGAGATCTAATTGGTTCTTTCAATTGATCACCAACGATCAATCCTGGTCCATAAGTACAAGGACCACCAGTGAATAGCATGATATGTGATCCAACATTTGAACATGCAACTTTCAATAATGCAGATGCAACGTTAATGGCACAACCACTTGATCTCAAGGAACGTTGTCTGGAAGAATGTGGCCAAGTATCAGCTTTTAAAGATTCCAAGATATGATCTAAGCTATATTCTGCCATTGCAGCACTTTGAATGAATCTTTGTGAAGTTTGTAATCCAGCTTGTGGAGCTCTTCTCATATCTGATGATAAGAATCCAAGTTTTTTAGAGATATCATCAAGTTCATAATCCTTTGCACCATTGAAGGCATAACATCTAACACCATCACCATTAAGTTCATGTACCATAACGTTTTTACCAAAACTAATGAATCCAACTTGACTATCTGGTGGTAATAGGTTCAAACTGATCAAGAGAGATTCTCTCAATGCCTCGAAATCATCAGTACTCAAGCAAGTATCAACAACGTAGATGAACACAGGGTGCTGGGAATGGCCCGAAGTGATATACTCCACGGTTGTGGTCTGTGGATGACATTGTGGTGGTAATCCTTGTTGATAATGAGGAGGAAGAGCATTGGACTTTCCACACATCGAACACATCCATGCCTTACCGTTGACCACCTGACAGAACGGATTCAACACAGTACCGCACGGAGCCCTGCACACAACAGGATCACCACCAATGACAGGGAGATCGTCACGTGGCTTCAATGGCGTGTAGAGGGCTCCGATGGGCACCGAGAGCCTTGCCTGGGCGATCTTCGTGGTTGGAAAGCCATTCCACGAGAACCGAACGCCATCAACGTCCTCCTGCTGGAAAAACTGGCAGCTGTTAGTCACACACACACAAAACACACATTTATAGGGCCAACTTACCTGTCCGATATCCATCCTTTGTGTGGAGGGTTTGCACTGGGGGGGGTTTGCTTAGCCGCCAGGTTACGTTTGTTTGTACGTTTAAAAAGTAAACATCAACAATTCGCGAAAGCTGTGTGGGCCGGACAACAAAAACGTCGACAGCAATTTTTCACTTTTAGTTCACTTGGAAAACACAACAGCTTTTTTATTGATAAACAAACAAAAATGGTTTTCTCCTTATCTGACGAGTCTAAAGTAAGCTTATTATCACCCTTTGCCCCACCTTCCCACCGAGGATTTCCTCTCGAAGTGGGTGGGGGGGGTGGATATGCGGGGCAGAGTTACTCCCCACGTTGGAAAAATACATACTAACTATTATTAGGAACGTGTTTCTAGAATCCTTGATTCTGCCCGTGTCATTGCTCATTACGGTTGGATCCCATTCGTTCTTTACTTGGGATGGGCCCAGACACCAAACAGACCTTCTCTTCTTGCCCTTTTATCTCCTCTTCCATCTGCTTAACTCATTACACAGTATGATGGACAAAATTTATGAAATATGAGATAAAAAGTTATGAGTAATATGAATTTTGAAGTATTAAAAAATAATATATGTAAATAGTTATATCAATTTGTTCATAGTCTCATAAACGGTAAATGTGATACATGTGGCTGGTAATACTCTAATGATATTAGGTAATATACCTTTATAAAATCCAAATAATCCTTCTCTTTGATACAACTGTTTACAAACCTCTCTTAAATTTTTTTTTTGTTGAATGCTTCCATAATCTTGTAACCTTGATTTAACCAATTGACAAGGATATAATGCCATTGTGGCTATAACTTTACTTATACAACTAACTCCAATGTATTCCCAAACGGTTAATTGTCTTTCATCACTTTTTAACCAATGATATTTTAAACTATCATATACAGTGAATTGTAATGCTCCTTGACTAACACCTAATAAACTTGGTAACAAACCTTTCCAAAATCCTAAAATACCTTCTTCTTTTAAAATTCTTTGTAAACCATCAAGTAATCCCTTATAGGCACCGGGGACTCTTTTAGAAGTACTCAAAATCCTTGTCTTTAAAACCCATATCGGATTAGTAACAACTGCAGTAAAAGAACCAGCAATGAATGCAGATGATAAATAATGATATGCCCTTAAACTGGAATCCTTATTACTCTTTGGAGAATGATCAGCAACTAAAGGATCAATAATAGGTTGTGCAGCATAATGGAAAACGTCTTTAACGTATCGATAACTGGCAAAATAAACACCCCATGCAAACGAAGAACCAATCAAATTGGGTATAACACCTCGATAAACCTCTCTGAATGTGCTTTGTATCGATTCTTGTCGTAAAGATCTTACTATACGTCGCGTAGATTGTATGAATCCGTTGTTGGAAGCATCGAGTTGAAGTCGTATCTTCAACAAATCCAATGGATGCGTTACAGTTGTTGTGATGAAACCGGCACTGAGACCAGAGAGAACCTCTCGTTGTGTCGGCGAAAGACCTGACATCTGTTATTCTGCTTCCTGCTTTCCTGTCTCTGAACTTTGAGCTTTGAGCTTCGAGGTTTGAGCTTCGAGCTTTTGATGTGTGAAGTAGTAACACACAGGCCGTGTTGCCCCCAACTGAAAAATTTATATATGGGAGGAGGGGGAAACTACAATAATTACATATGGAACAACTTTTATAAGTCAAAAATTACTAGCCTATTACAAAATGAAAAACCCCATAACACACTTAGTAACCAAAGGTAGCCAACTGCTTGGAGACCTCAGAGTCAGCCTGGGAAGCCTTAGCAGCGTCAACCTTCTTGGTCAAAGCTCTCTTCTTGGCGTAGTACTCAGCAGCTCTCTCCTGTCTCTTCTCCTCCAACTTGGAAACAACATCGCTGTACTTCCAACCGACAGACTTGGACAAGTCACCAAGGGTGGTGAACTTTCTACCCTGCTTCAATCTCAAAACACGGAGAGCCTGTGGAACGACAACTCTCTTCTTCTTGTCGTATGGTGGTGGAACACCTTCAAAGACTTTAAGTCTCTCCATAGCAGCCTTACCACGGGCAGTCTTGTGGGCAACCATACCTCTAACAGCCTTGTAGAAGATTCTGGATGGGGCTCTGAAGTGGAATGGACCTCTGGTCTTGTTGAAACGGGTACCCTTTCTCAAGTAGTCGTGGTATTTCAACTTAGTTCTGAAGAACTCACCAGAAACGTTCAAAGATTCACATCTGACGATGACAACCTTCTGGCCTTCCAAAAGCTGCTTAGCAACGATGGAGGCGAGACGACCCAAAAGGTGTCCCTTACCTGTTACGAATTTGTTAGTATCACTGATCTGTAGAGATGTAAAAAAGGGGTAAGGATATATGGATTGTGTTTTAAGATAAGATTTGAGTGGATTTTTTTTCCCTTTGATTGATGAGGAATCAGATGTAGCAAAAAAGAAAAAGGTCCAATACAGAGAATTTTGAATGATATCAATGATCATTCATATAACAAGTTTGTAGTGTAGTTTGATTGTATCTCTTGTGGAAAGTTTTCCCTCCCTGCCTTTGTTTAAGGGTCTTTGCCTGATGTCATTTTCTCGTCAAAGGATAAAATCCTTTCAAAACACATCAATAAAGGTCCTTTTTTGGTTCTCTTTAATTCCAATAATCCATGCCCCCCTTTCTATTATTATGAAGGGACGTACCGTCAACAACGACAACTGGTTCGAAAGAGTTCATTATTATTGTTATGGGCTCTTGCGAGTTTGTGGGAGTTTTGAACTGCTTGG
Organism: Petasospora bimundalis; assembly: GCA_030569745.1. Lineage (NCBI taxonomy): Eukaryota > Fungi > Ascomycota > Saccharomycetes > Phaffomycetales > Wickerhamomycetaceae > Petasospora > Petasospora bimundalis. The sequence continues at coordinate 24,971 of JAJMLR010000020.1, forward strand.
TGTTTGTGTATGGTGAAAGATTTCAAGTAGAAAAAGTCCGCGTGGGGACCGCGAAACCCAAAACCCGCACACTTCGCGACAGGTTTGGCGGTGCGCTACCTGAAAACACAGTTCGCGAAGCCAAAAAAGCGCGGTCTGCGGGCGTTTTGGCGGGCACGCACAGCTACCCAGTGTGGTGAGTTTGGGACTGCGAAAAATACCACACACCCATAGTGGCGGGGCGCGCGAAACAAACAACCTGAACAAATAGCGCAAGGAAACATCCTAACATCTCAAATAGAATACCCTAAGACCAGGCACGTGACTACAGATTATGAGGGCAACGGTCGATACTTCTTGCGGCATGTAAGTAGTGCATCCTTATTGTAATGCCTTAGAGAATAGAGTATATTTACACATACTAATCTTGTCATGATTCATTCATTCATTCATTCATTCATTCATTTTTGATTCATTAGATATACGTTAGGATTCCAGACTTGATCTGGCATCTTAGATCGATGTAATAATCAATTATGGTGGATTCTATTTCATTTTCCAGTAAGAGAATGTTACCACCACTGGCCGTATATTTTCGGATTTTCAGCATCACATCGTTCAAGAGCTTATGAGTCAATGAATACTCACCAATTTTACCACGATCAGAATTCTGTTTCAGTCCAACGATAACGATAAAGGTCTCAATACTGTCATTTGATTCAAGTGATTGAATCACTCCTTGTAGATCAAAGCATTGTGAATAACTGACATTGGATACATCTTCCTTTGGTACAACTAAAGCTAACAGCTCCGGATCTAAGATACATCCACAGTCCAATACCAGGAGATCTCTGGGTGGGTTGTATGATTTGTTCAGTTCTCTGAATAGAACCTTGTTCATGTGTTAGACACTCATCAGTTACTAGAAATGATCCAACGATAACTTACGCCAAAACTCTCTTCAATTGATCCATCATACGAAAAAACCAATGTCACACCATCGAAAAGAGACATTAAGAGAATTTATCTCGCTATTTCTTAAGTGACCAACATGCCATTTGATTGTTCAGGTTAATGTGTCAATGTTTATCGCGAAAGGCGATCCCCCCTCCCCCAAACGCCATGCGATAGTAAGAGGCTGTCTCTCTTTCAACACCTCAAAACAAGGCAAGCAAGATCTTCAATACATGGACATGCCAGAACAGGAAGAGACATTGACATTACTTTTCCCAAACTCCTCATCTGTTCAGGTGGAACTCAGTGCGATATCAGCATCGTCAACTGTGCCTGTCTCCGACCTTACCGTATCGGACCTGTCATCCTACATTCTCCACAGTATCAACAATGAAACGATACCGACACCGTGGGGTGATGGCATAGTCGCCAAATCGGTGAAACAACTCAGATTTATACACATGGGTAGACCACTTGCTATTGATACAAATTTAAGTTCTCTCAGATTAGAAATGAGTAGAGTGATCCATATAAGTCTTAAACCAACAGAGGATGATGATAAGCTTCAACAGCCTTCGTCTGGTCCTTGCTGTGTCATTGCATAATCAATCAACTTTTTTTTTATATGTTATATTTTACGTTCCTGATTTAACTGCAATAGATGTTCATTTGTAGTACTTACATAGTTAAGATAGCAATATCAAACGAATGAGATTGATTTTGATGAGGTCCAAAGGGGGGCAGTGTGGTTGAAAGAACACAAACAGATATATATATAGATAACTGGTAGACCAGTACCAGTAACAAAACACAAATTTGTACGTGTGTAGGTCCAAATAACAATTCAAACAAGGTATATACCCTTTCCCCTCCTCAAATCATATAAAGTGTGTGTATGTGTGAATGTGTATGTATACGTGGGGGAGGGGAGAGAGACCAAGCAGCGGAACCAAAAGAAAAAGTCAACAAGAAACAGAAAACAGAGTATATCTGTATATATATATATATATATAACACAAGAATGGAAGTTGTTGAAGGACAAAATAAAAAAAAAAAGAGGAACACAACAAAAGATAATAATAATAAACAAGCAGACAAAAACAAAAACAAACCCATAGTGGAGGTCCAGGGGTTTCAATCCTTTTTGAATCCCTTTGCCAAATCAACGTTCAATTCATCATCTTTTGTCTCTTTGGTTCTCATTGCTAATGGGGAATCAGGTAAATTGGCAAACCCATTCTTACTAGGAGATCCAAGTTCTTTTCTATCTTGTTGACCTGGTCCTAATGGAGTACTGAACTGCACAAAATTCCACAATGCAGGAGATGACTGTAAGTTATTACCGTTTGGATGGTCTCTTGGACCGCCATTCTGTTCACCATCTTGTTTTTTACGAGCACCACGGTCTGGTGTGTATGCCTCCACTGCAGATACTGAGAATGACTTTGTTGGTGAGGTGATCACGCCATAATCAATATGGGAGTTGTTTTCATTTTTGCTCTCATTGGTACTGTTTCCTTGATCGTTGTTATAGAATTTACCACTTGGATACAGCTGTGGAAATTTATTTTCAGATTTCCCTGGGGAAGATAGTTGAGGTTGAGATCCCTGCGTCTCCTGCTTGATATCAGTCCGACCTTCTGATACATCATTAGAAGACTCATTAGTAGTTGGTCGTATGTTTTCTTGGTCCCGCGTTGTAGTTTCTTTATTAGACTTCTGGATATCAGAGTCCTGAGAGTCTGGCTGCTGTGATTGTGGATGTGCCTGCTCATGCTCTTCTGGTTTGCCTCTCGATAACTGTGTTGAATGCTGTTGATGTTGCTGTTGAGGTGGAGGTAATTGTGGTTGTGGTTGCTGCTGTTGCTGTTGCTGCTGTTGTTGTAATGACAGATCATGTGGTGGATGCTGTGGTTGTGGCTGCATACCATATGGGGCAGGAGGTGGGGGGAAAGGAGCACTTCCTATAGAAGACCCTCTGGAGTGTGTGAAATGACCAGGTAATTGTTGTTGTGGATATGGTAGAGGTGGCTGTTGCTGTTGCAGTGGTGGCAATTGTGGTGGGGCGTATTGACCATATGGAACACCCTGTGGAGGAGGGCCTTGGAACCCTTGTGGTGGTGGAGGAGGTGGACCCGGGTATGGTGGTTGGCCCTGTGGGTTTGAGGCAGCAGAGGCCATAAACTGGAGAGCATCCGCCTGCTGATACTGTAACGGTGGTGTATATGGTTGATTAATTTTATGTCTTTGGGACTGGGATGCTGGCAAGTCATTATGTTTTGCCAAATGAAGTTGCAACTGTCTTGAAACTGAAGAACCTCTTCTTGCCTTTGACAATGATCCGTTATGGAACTTCTTCATGAACTCATCTTTATATGAGTCACTAATTTGCCATTTCATACCCTTTCCCGGTTCATTTGGTCTTCTTGGAACTTTTTCGAATGCCTTATTCAAGGACAAATTATGTCTAATTGAGTTTTGCCATCCTGATTTAGAGAATCTGTAAAATGCATAGTGATTGGAGATCCAGTCATAGATCTCAGACAAGGACAAAACACCATCTCCATTAGACAAAATAGCCTGGGTAATCATTGTGGCGTAAGAATAAGGTGGTTTAATGTCACGAGCCTCATCCTTGGAGAAATCTGAGTCCATTGAAGAACCGTTCATCTCAGTGGCACCAGCGCCATCATCATTGAACATATGGAATGCCTTCATGTTACTTGAAGGGGTAATTGTCATGGATGGACCTTTGTTACTATTAGAATAGTTGCTACCAAACTGAGCTTTTTTGTTTTTTGGTTTTGGCAATTTAACTGCCACTTGATCCAATACTAAAGCGGAGACTCTTGGTTGGGCATCTGGCAAGATAAACATCATTTGAGTTCCACCAATGTCAATTACAGCACCGGAGTAAAGAGGTGTTGGGGTAGAGTTAGGACCACATGGAACTTTAGCGGTATCCACTTTAGCACCATTTCTTCCTTGAACATAAAGTTCCCACAGTCTAGTGTTGATGTTGTAATTGATGCTAGCGTGTTGACGAGAGACAACTTTTGCAGGACCCAGATCAATATCTATGAGTCCTTCTTTTGGAGTACCAACGACTTCAGTATTTCTTCCAATGGAAACAGCTAGGGATTTAACATAGTAAGTCCAATTTTTACCTGCAATCTTGGCATATGCTTGAACTTCAGAAGCAAGATTCTTATCATTGGCATAATTCTCAGACACAGAAGTGCTCTGTTCTGGTACGTTCAGTACTGATATAACAGCATTGACAAGTTCATTGGGGTCATCATATAATGATATCTATGAGCGGTTTTGCAAGTTAGTATTCTATTTTCTGTAGTGAGAGAAGAAAAGGGAAAAGAAAAAAGCACCACTAACACATCGAAACACAAGGCAAAAAAAAAAAGGATCTAATAGATCAAATAGACATTTGTGAAATGATCAATTGATTGAAAATCTGTGAATCACATCGTATCAAAATTTCGTCTTCTGCCGTATGTTTCAAAATTGAGACGTATGGACCCTCACTCAAAAGGGCTTTGCTCAATGGTGTTTTGTTCTTGATACCTTGACTCTTATCGTATGTTGTTGATGTATTGAATTTTCTTTTCACACCCCCGCCCTGTTCAAAAGCTTTTGTTTTGTTACTTACGTTATCAACAATGCCATCGGCAGTTCTCTTCCTTGAGTCGGCCATCACGGATGGATGAAAAGTTGAAGACCTTTTTTTTTTTTTTTTTTCCTCCTTTAAGGGATTTTGCAATGGCGGCAAAAATTATATATATAAGAAATTATGGATCAGTTTTTCACAAAAAAACACCACACACAAACAAAAGCAGTTTGAAAGTGCAGAAATGTGGTCTGCTGATAATCTGTAACTGCTTCTTCTTCGAGGGGACACGTTTTCTGGTCCAAGCGCCGTTGTTGTAGGGAAAATTGTTGTTACCGTTGAGAGTTTGTTGATGTTTTTTTGTTTTTGTTTTTGTTTTGGAGCGGCCGAAGTAAACACTGCTGATGTAATCATATGCAGAAGGCTTATGTAAGCACCTGGACATCAGATTGTGAATATGGTACACCCACGCCCTGCACCAACTAGCGTTATCGATAAAAAAGAAAGAAAGAGCACTGAAAGGTCATTAAAACCCCCCCCTTCACTTCATAGTAATAGAAAGGTTATAAATGATATTATTTTTCAGACATCAGTTGACTCTGTGCTTTTTGGCTGCTTTTTTTTTTCTCTTCCCACAAGAGGCGTAATGTTCGCCAAAAGTGTGTGATATTTGGCGCTAAGGTAGCCACACCTGTACCCGATTGAGGAAGTTGCGAAGGCTACGGAAACAGGGCCGGGCCCGCTCGCGCGATTAATTATTCTAGAATAGGCGCACTTCTCCGCAATTGGGCCGAAACGGGGAATTTCCTTTCGCCAAAGAGCCTTATCGGGTAATGTTGCGAGTGCCGGGTTTCGGCCTAGCCGCGGGGCATTGCTTTTGACTGCGCTTCTCCCATCAGCTTCTCACACACACACATAATCAAAATAGTTTACTCATCTCCTTTTAAATAAGTAAGGAACTCCACTTCCGATTCATCCTATTTGTCTTTTGCTTTTGTGTTTGTGAATCTTTTTCTTTTTGTGGGGGTTATCTTCTTTGGCGGTTTTAAAGTGTTTTCAACTCACCGTTGGCCTCACCAATTATTGTAACATTATAAGTTGGTCTTTCTGTGTGTCCCTACTTAGCCAATCAGGCTGCACAAACCACCATAACAACATACAAGTCAACAGAAGACACAGAGAAGAGAAAAAAAAAGAGAGAGATGCCCAAGCAGGACGCGGAGTCCCCAGCTCTTGATGGCAAAAACCAGAAGCGCAAACGTGTTACCAGGGCATGTGATGAGTGTCGTAAGAAGAAAGTCAAATGTGATGGTCAACAACCGTGTATTCATTGTACCGTTTATTCATATGAATGTTCATATGATCAACCAACGAATAGAAAGAAGACAGGTGCAGATCTTCATCTTATTGAATCCAAATTGAGGTCTGCTGAACAAGTTCTTCATCTTTTGTTACCAGAACTCGATGTATTTGATGCTAACTTCAACTATGAAACATTTGAAGAACAATATAGCAAATGTCGACTCTCAACGGGTGGCGTTGATTTAGCCGCCTTGACAGAAGAATATAACAGTAATGCTCCACCACCATTAAAGACGGAACAAGACGCCAGTACTCCAAATTCATCACTTTCATATAACAGTAAGAATTACACTGGTGGAACAAGTGCTAATACGCCCAATTCTACGGGCGGTAACGGTACAGATCAAAGAAAACTTAAGAAACCTAAGCTTAACATTCCACAACCAAACGTTGATGGATCGATAGAATCAAAAGATGGCCGTGAGATAAAGATCATCTTACCGCCAAAGAACGTTGCGTTGGAACTTGTTACAAAATCATGGGCCTCACCGTGTGTTCTCTTTAGATTTTATCATAGACCCTCTTTCATTAAGGACCTGGATGAACTTTACGAGACAGACCCAGAGAACTATACGAATAATCAGAACAAATTCTTACCTTTGGTTTATTCTGTAATGGCTGTTGGTGCACTTTTCAGTAAGAAAAATGGTGTTGATGATAAGTTTTTGGATGATGAAGGTTATCGTTATTTCGTTGCCGCGAGAAAACTGATAGATATCACAGAGGCTAAGGACTTGTATGCTATTCAGACGATCGTTATGCTCATTCTATTCTTACAATGTTCTGCAAGATTATCAACTTGTTACTCATACATTGGTGTTGCTTTAAGATCGGCTTTGAGGGAAGGTTTACATAGAAAATTGGCACATGATTTCAATCCAATTGAATTGGAAACTAGAAAGAGAATCTTTTGGACCATTTATAAAATGGATATCTACGTGAACACAATGCTTGGACTTCCAAGATCGATATCATCAGAAGATATTGACCAAGATTTGCCATTGGAATTGGATGATGAGAACATCACCGAGAATGGATACTTGGAACAACCACCTGGTAAATTAAGTTCTGCAGCTATTGCTAATTGCCATACTAAACTTATCCTTGTACTTAACAATATCGTTAAGAACCTTTACCCAATCAATGGTGATTTAAGACTCACTTCACATGAAAAAGTTTCTGAAATGGAATTAGAACTCCGTGCTTGGTTATCCAATTTACCAAAGGAGTTGATTCCAGGTTATGACCCACCATTCCAATACTACAAGGCTAACAGATTACTTCATTTGGCCTTCCTTCACGTTCAGATTGTGTTATATCGTCCTTTCATTCACTACATTTCCCCAAAGTATACCTCACAACGGAACGTTGATATGCTATCAATCCAAAGAGCTAAAAACTGTATCAGTGTTGCAAGAACTGTTGTCAATTTGGCCCAGGACATGATCAAGAAGAACATGCTTTCAGGGTCTTACTGGTTTTCTATCTACACAATTTTTTTCTCTGTTGCTTGCTTGGTGTATTATGTACATGAAGTTCCATTTGATGAATTCCACCCGGATCATATTGGAATTAGACGTGATGCAGAGGCCGGTAAGGACATATTGACCATACTTAAAGACAGTTCTGCAGCAGCTTCAAGAACGTATAACATTTTGAATTCTCTCTTTGAACAACTTAATAGAAAGACCCAATATCTACATCAACAGAGACATATGGAACAACAGAAGGAACAACAGAAAAGACAACAGCAACAACAACAACAACAACAGCAGCAGCAGAGACGACAACAACAAATGTATTCTAATGTCTCAGATTATCAATCCAGTGTTCCATTATCACAGAACTTGACGGCAACTGCGCCAACTCCGGTTAATGAAGTTGCACAATTGTCTGGACAATTCAAATCGAATGATTATTCAAACTACCCAAGCGTTTCTCAGGCCTCAGTTACGCCATACGATGTGAAATTGGAAGATAATATCAATGATTTTGATCACTTGGCAAACTTTGATAACTTTATTAATCAACCTCCTCAAGTTGCTGTCCATGCTCCATCTAATTCTTCTGCTACTGGAAATAATAACAACTCTAGTTCAAATATGGAATTCAGTAATACCAACACAAGTAACGGTAACTTACAAGATGACAAGAGTGAATCTTATATGCCAGGTATGATTGATCAACTGGATATGCAGATTTTCGGGAGATTCTTACCTCCATACATGCTTAAACGTCCAGACGGTACAACAGGTCCAGGCGCTAAAGGTGGTGATCTTCCAACAGGTTTAACTACCACTAATTTCCCAACCAGTTTGGAAGAGTTACCAATGAATAATTCGAGTGAAGTGAAGAACGTCGATTGGAGTTCTGCATTGGATCAATCAGATTTCTCATCGTTGTATCAGAACTCTTCATGAAGGAGAAGGTGGATAGAATGTAATATGCTTAATGCCCCCCCCCAAATAATAGATAGATTAACGACAAAATTACAGATATAAACCCTATTGTAGAAAGAGGAAAGAAGCTGTTTATATATTACAAAGTATCTAGTGATCTATGATTAGAAACCTTCTGCACCATTAAATCCAATAAAGCCAGCCAAGAGGAAAATGTTATAGTAAGATTTCTTTGAGATTTGATTTGTATGGTTCCAAGCACTTGTCAAACGACCATCGATACAAGAACCGGACATATAGAAGTTATCAGCACCAGAACCATCAAACATATGAGCGAAAGCATCTTGTAAGATTGTCAACTTCAATCTTTGAGCATTACCAAATTGGTTTTCAATGTAAATCTTTGTGAATTCATCCTTCACCAACTCATCAATCTTTAAGAGACACTGATCAATTGGAATCAAGATAGATGGGACTTGGATGTACTTGTTCAAGAAGAACAAAGCATTAGGAACAGCATCATCACCCAAATGGATCACTGAGGAACCAATCCAAGAAGAACAACGTTGTTTACATTCACCAACAATCTTATACATCTCCTTGTACAAGGCAGGGCATGGTTTAACTCTATTGAGACCTTGACCGGTAGAGACCAATTTGTAAGAGGATCCATTGTACAAGTCTTCATCGGCAATATACCATAGATGTATCATTTCTCTCTGGATCAGCGACCATAGCATAAGTGATTGTTTAACGTACTCATACTGTCTGTCGTGATCATGTGTTAATCTTGCACCTGATCTTCCGTATTGGATACCAATGCTAAATTCAGACTTGATATCAGGTTGTTCAAAGAGCTCTAATCTTTCAAGGAATCTGATGATTGGTTTTCTATTTGTATGAGTGTAAGCGTTGAAATCACCAATTGAATAAAGAACTTGACGAATTTCCTCCTTGTTGAAACCTTTAGTGGAAGAATACTTATAAGAGAGTTTTTCAATTGCTGTTTCTTTCAATTTAATCTCTCTTTTAATCTGTAATTTGGATTTACCCACTGGTGAGATCTCAGCAGTAGCGTCCAACAACAATTCATCATCAAGCATACTTAAAGCCTTACCACCATCATTCTTTGAGCTCAAATACGAAGTAATGGTCTTAATAGGTTTATACAAGTTGAATTCCATATGAGATTCAATCTCTGGTAAAGTGGAATCCATAACCATATAACAAAGTCTTCCATAAGAATCTCTCATTCTCTCTGGGTTCATAATTTTATAACGTCTACCAATTTCAAAGATATCTTTATACCATTGAGCATTATCTTCGAAATTTTTATTCTCAATCAATGCCTTACCAACTTTCATATCACTTGCAACCATCAAACCAGCCAATACTGAACACATTTCTTTTAATTCTGCCACTATACGTTTAGTCTTTGAAGTATATGATAAGATATCAACTTTATCGGTATATTCTGAAACGTTTAAAGCAGCTTCTAATAGACGAAGTAAATGACGTTCATCATAAGACAAACGCATTGGAATGTATTGAGCTTGTCTTTTGATATCTTTTAAAATTTTTTGTGCTAATGAATTTCTATTGATCAATTCATTAGAAGAATGATCATGATCATCTTCATCTTCTTCTTGATCATTTTGAACTTCAACCTCAATCTTCTCTTCATACAAGCTTATAACTTGATGAGATTTACGTTTACCACCATGATGAATCAGTGCAAAGCAACCACCACAAAATGATTCTTTACAATCTTTACAATCCATTTCAATTCTCATGTCCTGGCACTCCGAGCAGAGTGTTTCATCTACTTTAATCTCCTCTTCAACAACCTCTAGATTTTCATCTCCATCACCGTCGAGTATCTCTTTGAGTGTCCTTGATTGCATCTCTATCTTCTATCTTCTATCTTCTATCTTTTATCTTTTATCTTTTATCTTTTATCTTTTACGTCTCGGTGATGTTGAGTGAAAAATTATTTCGCGGGGGCTCATCTATGAGCCTTTAACTTCTGTTGATTTAACTTCTTCTAACTTCTGCTGATTTAACTTCTTCTAACTTCTATATTCTAACTTATAACTTCTATCTTATAACTTCTATCTTATAACTACTATGAACTTTTCACTCCAAGAAGTTTCTTGGATATCATTAACATTAAATTTTTTATATGTACACTATGGTTCTTCAGTTTCATAATCAGCAGCGTTGATCTTTTCTGTAAATTTATCTTCAACAAATGAACATAACTCAGCCAAATCATCCAAACCTTTATGGAGTGCTTCAATTGCTGTGATGTTACCATATGTTTGAATTCTGATGTTCAATTTTGATTCCGATGGATGAGGAATGGAATAACCACAAAATTCAACTTCCGGATTCTTCATTATTATGT
>JAJMLR010000020.1:35793-153500 GCA_030569745.1 Petasospora bimundalis
GGGGGGGGGGTGGGCAGGGGCCCTCCCACACACAAATTGCCCCCTCCAACCCATTAATGGGGTATTAAAAAGAGGAGGAAACTGCAAAAAACACAACACAGTCTTCAAAGAGATAAAGCAAAGCCTGAAGGGGAGGCCTAAAGAATCAAAAAAGGAGTCTCCACACAAAGAAACATCAACATTTTGCCCGCTTTTAAGAAGTCTCCAGTCTTTTGTGCTTTTTTGGGTATTAAGGGAGATTTACAACTAAAGCAATCTCTCTCTCTCCTTTTTGATAAGGATGGATGCACTGACTTTCAATCAAGATAAGAACACTTCACAGCCAGATAAGAATATTGTTAAAGAAACATCTGGTTCCAGTCCAAGACACTACGAGTCTGATTACTATTCAATGAATAACAATCAAACGAATTCAACTTTTATGAATAAACAAAGAGAAGATTCCACTGATAGACCGGGGAGACAGGATTCAATATCGTTTTATACCAATTTTGGAAATGGTCCAAGGTTCTCCACGGATTCTAATTCGAGTATTTCCAATTTCTTGAATTTCTCAGGTGCTGATCAACAACAATCATTTGATTCAAATAGAGGTATGTCGATCATCAACAACCTCTTCTTACCACCAACTGGTAATGCAACTGGTACTGCCAATGCAACAGGAACAGGTCCGGGAACAGGAACAGGTCCGGGAACAGGAACTTCGAGCTCTTATCAAACAAATTTACCAGGTGGGAGTCCATCAACACAATTACCACCAACGAATGGGAACAGTTTTTCAGGTGATTTCAATAATTATGGTCAATTTCGTAGACCTTCAGAACAATTGGAACCTTTTAATCCTTCTGTTAAGTTAAAAATGCCAAGTTTTTCTAAAAAAAATTCAATTGCATATCCTGGTTTGGAGAATAATGATTTTGATTTCTTTACAAAGAGAGATTCATTAAGAACAAGACAACCAAGTTTTCTTAATCCAAATTATAATGAAGGATATTTTGATTTCTTTGCTAAAAGAGATTCATTAAAGAATTTAACAGAAGATGAATTACTTAAAGATATACCAAAAGTTCCAACAACAAGATCTGAACCAGATACAAATTTACCAAATGTGGAAAATATACCTGAAAGACCACAAACTGCAATGGGGAATGATAATACACAATTCATGGCTTATTTACAACATCAACAACAACAACAACATCCTCCACCACCACCACCACCACCTCCACCACAATCAGAACAATTTAGACCTCTTTCAGGTTCATTTGATTTCAATGACCCATATATCAGATCAAGAGGTATTCCACAACAACAACAACAACAGCAACTTCCTCATATGCCAGAATCACTTCATCGTCAACAGATTCTACCACCTCCACAGCCGATCATTCAAGTGACACAAGAGAAACCTAAACGTTTGAGAAATAAGAAACAGAAAATTGTGGAATCTGAAACAAGTGCACCACCAAGACGTAATGCCATTCAACCAACATACCCTAAGCAATTATCACCTATGAATCCTCCATTATCACCAACTTCTTCACAATATTCCAATTCTTCAGAGAAACATAAGAAACCTATTATTACACAAGAACCGGCATTATCAGATGATGGACGTCCTTTATTAGGTGCTACTAAAGTTGATCAATTGATGCTTGTTATTCAAGCAAGAAAGAAGGGAATTCATAATCAAATTCCACAGGCAAGTGATGGTAGTATAATGGAAAATGGTGATGGTGTTTTACCTCAAAAATCTGAACTTGTTGGTGGAATTGAAAAACCCAAACAAAAATCTAATAAGAATTTTGAATGCAGTTATTGTCATAAGACTTTTACTCAATCAACTCATCTTGATGTTCATGTTAGATCTCATATTGGTTATAAACCATTTGTTTGTGAATATTGTGGTAAACGTTTTACTCAAGGTGGTAATTTGAAAACTCATGAAAGATTACATACTGGTGAAAAACCATATAAATGTGAAACTTGTGGTAGAGATTTTTCAAGAAAGGGTAATTTAGCTGCACATAAATTAACTCATGAGAATTTTAAACCATTTGAATGTCAATTGGATCATTGTGGTAAAACTTTTACTCAATTGGGTAATTTGAAAGCTCATCAAAATAGATTCCATTTAAAGACTTTAAATGAATTGACAAAGAGATTAGCTGAAATTGATCCAAATGATACTACTATGAGTAGAGAAGAGAGACAACTATTGGATTATTTTGCAAGTCTTTATAAGAATTCCAATAGAGGTATTAAAGGTCGTGGTAAAAAGCATTCTGGTGAAGAATCTGGTGAAACAACAAGTCCTGAGGTACAACAATATGAGAGTTACAATGGTATCAATGATAAGAGCATTGCCTTTAAGAACGTTAACTACCATCAATGACCAATTATTTTTGTTTTGACATCTCTTGTAGTCTTACTGATTATATACTGCTTACATAATGATTACATAATAATGATTACATAATACTGCTTATATAATACTACTCATAATGCTTACATAAGCAATGTTTACCCTACCGTTCGCGCCATATAAAGAGCTCCCACCCCAAAGTTTTTTTTTTCTTTCCACTTTCTCTCCAACTTTTGAGTACCACAACAGAACCCCAAACCAGTGAGTGTCAAATCTTTTTTTGTCTCTCTGATAGATCTTACATGATGAGCATTTAACATACTGCGTTATCGTCTTGAGGACTGTTTCATTACAACTCCCTGAAAAGGAATTTACAGATTTTGCTGACTTTTTGATATATAGAGAGACTTCAAACTTTTGGAAAGAATTTATTTTTTGTACTAACAATTAACTTGTTTATTTAGCTGTTTATTATACACTTTTTTTCCCCACCTAAACATTTTTTGTAATGCTCTCGAGAATAAGGAGACTTCCCATACTCAGGTACTCAACGTTAGCATATAGATCAAAGGATTATCCGAGTCTTTCGAGACTCCGAGATGGGTTAATACCTATGCGGTTATCCCAATTCAGAAGTACTTTTGAATCGTATCAATGGCCCGAGAAGAAGAGAATTGATGATGTTTATATCATTGAAGGACGTATACAAAGTATAAGGAAATCTGGTAAAGGTATGATCTTTGTTGATTTGGTACAAGATTTTGTTAGGGTTCAAGTTGTTTTGATGAATAAGTTGTTAAATGAGACTAAAGATAGTTTTTCAGAATATCATGAACAATTCAAAAGAGGAGATCATATAGTTGCAATTGGATATCCTGGTATCACAAATGTTGGTGAATTATCATTGAAAAGTACAAAAAGATTACAAATGGCATCTCCAATTATGCATTCAATACCACCAAAATTGACTGATCCTGAAAAGAGACATAGTAATAAAGTTGTTGATTTCTTAGTTAATAAGAGATCAAAGGAGATAATCATTGCAAGATCCAAAATAGTTAAAGAGATTAGAAAATTCTTGGATTCAAGAGATTTCATTGAAGTTGATACTCCAATAATAGCTTTTAATACAAAAGGTGCCAATGCCACTCCATTTGTCACGGGATCAAAACATATTAAAAAAGATGATAAAGAAATAGATTTACAACTAAGAGTTGCACCAGAATTATGGTTGAAGAAGTTAGTTATTGGTGGATTTGATAAAGTCTATGAGTTGGGGAAAGTTTTCAGAAATGAAGGAATCGATGGAACTCATAACCCTGAGTTCTCAACTTGTGAATTCTATCAAACTTTTACAACATTGGAAGAATTGATGATAATGACAGAAACAATATTCACAGATATTTGTAAGGAAATGTTGAAATATGAAGTTACCATGGAACAATCCAAAATTTTGTTAAATGCGTTTGAATCAATAGGATTCAAGAAATTGGAATTCATACCAGAAATTGAAAAATCCACTGGTTTGAAACTTCCAAATGATCTAACAGTGGAATCACTCATTGATTACTTTAATAAGATTGATCTTCAACTTCCAAAGATCAAATCTGTACCACAATTGTTGGATAAGTTATCAAGTACATATTTGGAACCTCAATGTCAAAATGTTCCAACATTTATCTATCATCAACCATCTGCAATGTCTCCCTTGTCTAAATCTACCTTAATGACTTATTCTGATAGAACATATGACATTTCAAAAAGATTTGAACTGTTCATCAATGGAGCAGAATACGTTAATGCATATGAAGAGGAAAACTCTCCAATGTGTCAATCTGAAAAATTTAAATTACAACAAAAATTGAAAGATACATTCAATGATGAAGAGAGTATCATACCTGATCATCAATACCTAAAAGCTATGGAATGGGGGTTGCCACCAACTGGTGGATGGGGACTCGGAATCGATAGACTATGTATGTTACTAGTTGGTGAAAAGAGAATTGAAGAAGTTCTGACTTTTGGAACATTGCCAGATGTTACACGACAGTGAAGAGAGAGAAAGAAAGAAAGAAAGAAAAACCCTGTATATAATGAATTTATGATAGCATGAAAGAAACAAATAACTTAGTAAGATGGATATTCACCGAGACAACCATCACCGGTAAGCTCAACACTATAAGACTCAGCGAGGTAATAAAGCAAAGAATCAGTGTTAATAACAGCATACGTGGCATTGTTAGCAGCATATTCAACAAGATCTTGGAGATCTTCTGTGTATTCTCCAAGGAAACCTTTGTTAACAGATTGAACGTGTAGGAAACGATGGAAAAGATCTATACCGGCAAAAGTCTTTGGACCGTCATCCAAATTGATGATATCACCAATGACACAAAAGTCTTCCAATGGCTTTTTGGAGGTGAAGAAAAGATCACAAATGACAGTCTCACCAGAATTAAACCCAGAACGGTGATAACCTGGGTATGTCGTTGCATGAGAAGCACATGTTCCATCAACATCGTCACATCTGTATAGAACACCATCTTTAGAACCTTGAGCGATGTTATCAAATACACCAAGGACTGTGATAGGGTTACCATCACCAAACCAATGTTTAAAAATCTCATCGATACCCTTCTCAATCAAATGGGCACGAGCAACAGAGAGAATTTCAAGCATATCCTGATAATACTTGTTGATGTACTTTGTCTGGGTAACATTGCAATTCTCAATGGAAGGGTAAGTGAAACCTTCCCAGGTGTCCAAATAGTTGAAAAGCTCTCCCGTGATTGTTGTTGAAGAAGAGTTGGTAGAAGTTGATCTGGTAAAGATAGGAGATGCATTGGCCATGGAGGCCATGGAGACCAATGTTAGGAGAACGAAAGAGAACTGCATATTATTTTGTTGATTGATCTTGGTCTACTGTAGTATATAAACTATGGATATACCCAGCTTTATATACTTGAATAAGAAAATGAAACCACCAAGGTATATATTTCATATCAAATATAAAGAAACTGCAGTAACCTTCAGGGTCCTTTACTTTCATAGTCCATTTTGGGTTAACAATGTTTCCCCTTTTGGAGAAGCTGCATATGCAAGTCTGAAACCCTCTTAAAGTCTATTTCTTCGTATATGTAAAGAGCTGTACGGGAATTCAAAAGAAGGCACCGTTTTTACCATACCATTGAGTTGAGACTGGAAGGGATTCCAATCCCGATTTCTTTTGTGTGAACATACCGGTCACATCACCATAGTCGATTTTTTCATTATCGTCTTCCCATTCCATCTCTACACCGTTATTTTTAATAAGGGCTTCTTTAGCAGTACCCCAAGAGAAACGTACAACTTGTGACCAACCAAATATTTTATCAACGCTTTGATTTAACCAAATTTTAGTTTTAGGATCAGATGGATAACCTGACCCCCACATAACATCTGCACTGTACAGTTCCTTTTTACTCATTAATAAACTAAAATCTCTAGTGACTTTTGCACAGATACTAGCAGCACTAACAACTGGGAAGAGTGCATCTGCCTTTTTTTCCACTGTAATCATTAAGGATGGAAATCTTTTCTGTAATTTAGCCTTATAACTGACTGGTGGACCAACGGTATCGACAAAGACTTCTTTTAAATTGACACCAAGATCTAATACACCTTGAATAAGATCCATTGTAGCATCATGTGCTTGTTCATTCAAGTTATAGTTACCGGCATTACGAGATCTTAACATACCGGCACTGATATCAAGAGCCGACATACTTCTTGTAGCCCAACCGACATTAGCAAACAATTCTGAATCTGATTGACACATTTGATATAAAAGTGAAGTTCTTTTCTCTTCTGTAAGTGTTTTGGAATCGGCAAATCCATACTTCTTCAATTCATTTTCATATGAAGATAAACAGTATGACACACCATATACCATAGGACCTAATACGGGACCACGACCAGCTTCATCAACACCTAAACGAACACCTTCATTCGGGTTCTCGAGAATTGCACTAGGAATCGGGGTTAGATGTGTATATGAATGAGAATGACCAGGCAGTGAAGGCGGTTGCCATTCTTGTTCCTCTTCCGGTGTTGTCTCTGGCGTCTCTGTCACACCTAACATGTTGATCTTCTCTACTGGTGAATATGTGAATATATATATAGAGAGAGAGAGAGAGAGAGAGAGAGAAACGCGTCGATGTACCCAAAAAATACACTATATAACGCGTCAGTTTCGCGTAACAAAAAAGGAATGAAATGATACTACAAAATATGAAGATAAATAATCAGATTGCTAGAAAAAGAAAGAAACTCAGATGAATTGATTTAATTAAATACAAAACAATTTTGTTTGTTAAATACCAAAGAAAATATTATGGTTATGTAGCACTCTCTCTTTTTCTTTTTGCTTAGTCATCCTCCCACACAACCCGGACATCCCTTCTTGTCGAAAGCCGATAACGCGATGGACGAACCCATAGAGAGAGAGCATCCTCAATGCAAAAGGGTGTGAAAGAACAGGGAAATGAGTGATTTATCTCTGAGAATCAGCCAGTACTTGGCAAACTCTGGCGTTGACGAGAGCAGAGCCTCGGAAGTGGCCCAACTCTTTGCTTCTGATATACAGGATCGGAAGCTCAAATTTCTTGATCTTGTAAAGGCTTTAGGTGATTACCTTACTGCAGAGGACGACTTACTAAGACCAAAAGCTACAAATTGTCTTTCATCTACTTTGGATAAGCTTGCAAGGGACACTTTAACATCAAATGATCTATCTGTACTCAATGGGTTTTATATCTCCAAACTTGATGATTCAGTCTCGATGAAGGAATCTCTTTTCGGAATCTCATCCTTGTTACAGATGGATAACTATGGTACTTCAAACTTGAAGACACTTCTCATGGCTTTGAAACAGTCTTACCATTCAACCAAATACCTTGCATCAACAAGGTATCATGGACTTCGAATCATGGAAACAATCTTTACGAAATACATCAATTACATTCAAAAGTTTCTTTCCCAACTTTATATCGAAACATTCTTACACGTTGCCACTGGTGAAAAGGACCCAAGAAACTTATTGATCTCTTTCTCCCTCAACCATCTCATCTCATCCACATTGAACATCGAATCTCATCAAGATGATATGTTTGATGTTCTCTTCTGTTACTTCCCAATCTCATTCAAACCTCCAAAGGATGACCCATATAAGATCACTTCTGAAATGTTGAAAAAATCATTGAGAGAAGGTATTGCCACTTCCCCTATGTTTGCTAAAGATGCTTACCCAAACCTACTTGAGAAACTTACATCCACTTCACCAACAGTTAAACGTGATACCATTGAGACAATCACTGCATGTATCAAGAATTATGGTCATGAATCTTTAATGGAACACTGGGTTGAACTTTGGGATGCTCTTAAGTTTGAGATCTTACATGGTGATGAAACTGATGATGAGAATGGCACTTTCCCACTTGTACTCGATGTTTTCAAAACAATGTCATCCATTCTCTCTGAAGATGAAGAACACTTTGACAAGTACTTTAAGACCATATATGACGAACTCAAACCAAACTTATTGAGTAAGAACATCAAACAAACTTGTGCAATCTTTGGTGCTATTGCAAGTTCAGGTGTAATGCCATTCAACACAGTGGTCACACTCATCTTAAGTGAACTTCTTAAAGATACAAAGAACTTGAGTGTTCTTAAAGAGAGAACTTTGGTGTCTAATATTGGTATCTTCACAAGTGCTTATGCTACCGTTTTTGGTACTTTTGATTCACCAATTGCTAAAGTTGATGATGCTAATGCACTGATAAAATACAAGGATGAGATCTTAATAGTCTTGGGTAAGGCACTAATGGGATCTTCCAAAGTGGAAGTAAGTCTAAGGACCCTAACAGTTGCAGAATTGACAAAAGTAACTACACTTTCACAATTCCTTGCAGAGTCCGAGTTGAGCTTGATTGTTCAATACCTCACAGAGACAGTTTTATTTGACGATACAGAATACGTTTATAATTCATCAATTGGTGGTCTTGTTCAAATTTCTAAAGTTGACACTGGTGTCCTGTTAGAAATCACATTTCCAACTTTGTTATCTCTTTTACCTGATGATGATAAAGAACCAGTGTTTGTGAATGATGAAGCTAAACCAAAAGAGAAAATCTTTGAAATCTTAAGTGCAACTTGCACAAATAGTGCCATTGTCAACTTTATGTTCATAAGACTCATTAACAAGTTGGAGATCGTTGCATCCAAACCTGACAATATCAAATATTCATTCCTAATTGTCTCTACATTACAAGATATGCTTACCTCTTCACAGAGAGTGAAACAGTTTTCCACTGACCAACACTTGACAAACTCATTCACAACTTTAACTGCCATGTTGTTAAATCCAACAGGATCACTTCAAGATGATAGCATCTTAGAATCTTCCACTGAGATCATCAAGTTAATCACTGTCTATTCATCCAAGACCAACCATCAATTGCTTTTGAACGAGACAAAGGACTTGTTCAAAGGTGAAGATATGACACAATCTAAATACTTCAAGGGAATCGCAAAACAGAGTAATATTGTTAAATCTCCAAGCAAATTTGTCAATATAATGGTCAAGATTATTGCCGGTATTGACAAGTCATGCAATTTTGAAGATGTGACTGAGTTTATTGATCAATTGATACAAGTTGTTGAGACCTCGGAATCCATGGATACATATACCAAGATTGGTTACTTGAGATTAATCTCGTTACTTGTTAACAAGTGGTCAACCGATTCTCAAAAGTTTGAGTCCATGGAATTAGACTCACCAGTTGACATTGAAACATTTACATGGATCGCTAAAGGTGTTATCTTGAAGATTGACCCAAGAAGTGTTGAGTATATTAACAGACTCGTTACACTGTTATCTGATCCGGTTTATGGTTTATTGGCAACAAAGTCCTTTGAAGTTCTTGTTGTTGATATGAGCATCTTTGAGAAGTTCAAAAAGATCATGAACAACAATGTTAGACTTTTATATAAGCAAAAATTCTTTGAGATTGTTGCACCAATGATTGTGGAGAAATTCACTTCTGCTAATGATATGAGTATCAAAACCAACTATTTGACCGCATTATCATTAATCTTGAAACATACTAAGAAGGAAATAATTGCCCCACATATGACATCTTTCTTCCCATTGTTGTTACAGTCATTGACATTACCAAACTCTGATGTTCGTTTAGCTTCATTACAAACCATTCTTTCTTCAATGGATGAGATTTCTGACTTGATATCAAAGCATCTACAAACCATCATCCCAGCATTACTATCTCTAAGTGTCATTGACTCTTCAAAGTTGAACAATGCCGATGTTCGTCTCGTTTCTGTTAACTGTTTACATGGATTGTCCATGATTGTCCCATTAGAGAAACTTGTTGGATATCAGAAGAACATCATCAATGTATTGACCGATGTGTTGGATGATAAGAAGAGAAAAGTTAGAAAGGGTGCTGTCGATGCAAGACAAGCATACTTCGAATTGGGTATCAGACCTGCTGATTAAAACAGAGTTTTTTCTGTTTTTTTTAAGAGAATATAGATTTACGTTTTCAAAATATAAGGGTTGATCATATACATTAAAGAAGGGGGGGGGATGGGTCGTTAAAAAATGTAGTGCAAATTAATAATAATAAGAGAGTAATTAATCCTCTTCTGAATCCTCTGAATCGGACATTCCAACTGGAGCCAAACCAGGTGTAAGGCCAGGGAATTTCTTTTCCTGTTTCTTTCTGTAGAGTTGACCCAATTCGAGTTTTTTACTCTTTGGAGCTCTTCTCTTTGTTCTTGTGTACTCTGATTTCTTCAACTCCATGATTTCCTTTTGTACTTCTTTCAAATCCCCATCATCTTCATCGAGTCTCCAACTTTGGATATTAACAACGTTCTTCTTTACGAGTCTCTTCATCTCTTTCTTCTCTTCGGGTGTGAGTTTTCCTTCTTTAGCATGTTGTTGCAAAACTTCGTAACGGGCCTTAGCCTCAATATCTGTACGACTCTGACGTTGTAACTTAGAGGCATTTCTCTGTATAAGTTTCTCTTTCTTTCTTAAACGACGAACTTCTTCAGGTTTCTGTCTCTTTTGAGCAGAGTTAATGATTTGAGATGATGACGAAGGTTTGAGCGCTGTGCTTGTTGTGTGGCCGGGAAGCACGCAATCAAGAAGCTTGTTAACAGTCTCAGTGGACTTGGACCCCGTGGAGAATGTGATTGCCATATCTGCTTGATATCTTCTTTAAAAAAAAAGAAAACTTCCAAATAAAGAGAGAACCATAACTGCGATGAGCCCTCTCGAAATTTTTAATCAGCCATTCCCCATGCGCGAATAAAACAGGTTCGCGTCTGGTTTCGACACCCGGACATCTAGTCTTACCTTCCGTTTTAGGAAATACGCGATCTGCATAAGAAACAAAAATAAATGTGCTCCTACCGGATCTGTCCCATTGTGGGAGCCTGCCAGCATACAGCCAGCCATCTTTTTTTTTCTTTGGTTCTTTTTTTGAATTGGGATTGTGGGGATAATGTGAAATGACACTTTCTTTATCAACTTTATCAACTTCTCTCATAGAAAAGGGTAGTTAAAGAAGGGGTTAAATGGTCATTCTTGGTGACGGTGCGTATGCATCGGGAAGTTACCACAATGCCACACATGTTCTTACCCATAGAAGATACCCAAGTTCAACGACCCCTGTAATCAAAGAATCTCCAAACAGAGCAGTGTTGGCCAAGTCTCATGAGAACCTTCTGGAGACACAACTTGGTCACTCTCCATCGGTGGCATACAGAAGTCGTCATTCTCATCGTCCAACAGGGAGTAATTCTACACATGGAAGAGCACCCACAATTGTATCTTCAGTGGTCTCTCCGATGCTGACGAGGAAACCTTCCATTCAGAGAAAGAAAAGATTCATGATGAGTCGGAAAGAAGTACAAAGCAAGTTCTTCTATCCCGTTAACGGACCGAAAAGAATTGGTTCAAGAAGGGGAAAATACAGAAGTAAATCTGAACTTGATGCAAGTTTAAGTTATATTGATTTCGATTCATCGATGTCAAAGGATCTTTGTTTTAACCAGTATGTTGCATCATATGAATACAAAAACAAAGATCTTCTTAAACCTGATCCAATACCGAGAGAATCAATCAAAATAATAACAGTTGACTCCAAAAACAACTACATCATTTATACACCAGATCCAACATCAGGAAAGAACTCCATTGCAGATGCTGAACAGATCTTGAATCAAGAACTTGTGAAGTTAGGAAAACCTGTCACTTTTATGGTTAATCAACCGAGGGCAGCCAATATTCTCCCACAATATAGAGTTATCCGTCCAGATTTCCAACGATATGACACATTCCCAATAACAGAAAAACCACCATTGATTAGAACCCGTTCTCTTCCATCAAAGTTCAATGATCCAAGACTCGAAGCATTATGGAACCTCTATCTAAGAAGAGTCATCGCAGCTCGTATCAAATGGAGACTCACAAATACAAGTCAAGAGCATGTCGGTGAAGAACAGGTCGATCAACCAAAGAAACAGGGTAAACTGAATAGAATCAGTATGGCATCTTCTGTTGATACAGGATTCTTTGTAAGGGAGAAGCTGCAGATACAAAGAGATTTCCCAAATGCATACAAGAACTCTCCAGCATCAAATGAGGAATTTTTAAGTGACGATTCATCAGACTTTTATGTACAAAGACCTGCTCCACCACCACCAGGTGGTACGAGAAACAGAACAGAGTCTTCTTCTAATAGTCTAATGACTTACTCTGAAAGATCTCCTACACGCCAAATGATGATGGATTCATTGGAACAACTGATGGCGGAAGTGACATCGATTGTCTCTAGTATATGACTTGATGGTTCTCTTTTTGGTAATAGGTATAGTTTAATTTAGGAATGAAGGTTAATTAAGGACAGAATACAACATGTAGTTAGAGTTATTATATACAGGAGGGGTGGGTATGTCTAAATATATTTCAATACATTTTCAATAGATGCTGAAACTCTCAACTTCTCCTCATGGGAATGCTGTACCTCAGCAACAACCTCTTCCAAATCATGCTTAGGCAACTTCGCCAACTTCTCCTCGACAAAACTCTCAATGATGGCATCATCACCTTGAGCAGTCATACTCGAAAGGACAATCATGGTTATACTCTTCAAAGTCTTAGCCAAGTTGGCAGAGTACTGTGAACCTGCTCTTGTCGATCTTGAAGCCCATTGGTCGTAGTTCAATTTGAACCAATCCCAGAGCACATGCTTGTTCATGTCATTGTTGTACAACAATCCAACCAATGCCAACTCGACCAATGTTGAGTCAATGTTTGTAGTAACAAAGTTCAAAACACGCTTGACGATAGATGCATCCTTGGTGTATCCAAGTGATCTAATAGCAGCATGCTGAATCTCATTACCTGAACCACCAAAGATATGGTTAATTGTGGCTCCTGGCTGTTTAACAAGCTCAAGAATCTTCTTCCATGTGTTTTGGTTTGCTCTGTAAGAGACACCTGAAAGGGCAGGGTGGAGAAGTTGTTCTGGAACAGAACGTGGTGGACCATGAAGAAGTTGTTTGAAGAGCTTATCGGAGACTTTTGAACATTCTGTAGTTTGTAAACCAATAGTAAGGACGGATCTTCTGCATTCAAGCTCAGAGAAGGAGTATTTTGAGTAATCCTCCGTCCAACTCAACTTTTGAAACAGTTTGGAGTTAAGCTTTGTTAGCCATGCAGAATACTTTTCAAACTGAGACTTGTCTGAGTAGAGCTTGAACGAGTTTTCAATAACCTCCAAAGCGTTAAGAGCATATCTCAGGACTCTAAAGTCCAAAGATCTCTGGTTAATCAACTTCTCAGAGATTTTGAGGATGCTGATCAGAATCAAATCAGAATGCAAGAATTCATGGCCATTCAAAGTTGTCAAATCGTGTAAAACACCAATGATATCCAAATCGGACAAGTTGTCCAAGTTATCAACAATGTTTTGCAAAAGCTGGATATGCTTATAATTGACTCTGTAGAATCCTGCTCTGTTTGTGTTCAACTTGACAAACTCAGTTTTTTTGATCTCCTCCAACACCATTCTTCTATCATTCATTACCATGTTAACTACTGAGCCGTCAGAAAGTTTGATAGCCAATGGGATATGGTAAGGAACGTCTTCCAGTTCTTCCTTCTCAACAGTTGATCCTTCAAGATAACGGTGTTGCTCTAAGACGATCTTATCTTCCTCGTTTAAGGAGACAGATACAATTGGGAATCCAGGAAGTCTAAGCCATGAGTGTGCAAATGCTAGTAAGTCCAATTGGGACTTCTCATGCAAGTATTTCCACAAATCAGATGGTTTGATTGTCTTATTCTTGTTCTCTTCGACAAACTGACCAATTGCAGCAGTGAATTTTGGGATTTCATCATTGAACTCTGAAGATTCAAAAGTGTTTGCAAGCATTCTCAAAAATTGGATACCCTTCTGATAAGAGTTTACTTGGAATGCGTCATGTGTAGCCTTAATCTCCTTCTGGGATTTAAGGATGATCGGCTGAGCATCAACTTGAGAATTCTCACCAAGTAATTTCTCATATTCTTCATCAACTTGATTAATCCAAATTTCAGAGTCCAGCTTATCCAAGTCCAACTTATACAAAACGTAGTATGCAAACCAAGTAGCGAATGATTCATTCAACCATAAATGGTCCCATTCGTCAAATGAGACGTTGTTACCAATCCAATGATGGATGATCTCATGTGCAATTAACTGTCTAATACTTTGAGTTGCCTGTCTGTTACTCAATGACTCGGTTAATATGTGTGTGGACTGGATGGTGATAAGTCCATTGTTTTCCATAGCACCGTCAGATAAGAATGGCAAAGCGACAAAGTCAAGTTTATCAAGAGGATAAGCTGATGCAAACAATTCTTCAACAAATGGTAGAACTTTTGTAGCAATATCAAGAGAATAAGCAGCGCCTGAGATTGACCCAATAGCAGTGTAGATTCTGATTGGGATTTCACCTTGAGTAAGTGTCACTGTGGATTCAATGAAGTCCAGATCACCAATTACAAATCCAAAGATAGATGATGCCATGATTGGTGACTTGTTGAAAGTTATGGTTTGTAGTTGTGATTCTTCATCTAATTGTTTAGACTCTGGAGATGTGTTTGCAAGTACTTTGAATCTAGAGTTTGTAGTGATTGAAAGCTTATATATGGCTTTTGAAGAAGGTTCATCAACACAAGGGAAGATTGTTCTTGCATACGATGTTTGACAATGAGTGGCTATGATGTAGTTTGTAGCTTCATTAGATCTATCATCCATGTAGTTCGTCTTAAAGATACCCTTTGTGACGTCTCTAAAAGTCTTCGTAGTGTTCAATTTACCGATATACTTGATCTCTAAGGACAAGTTGTTTTCGGTATAAAGCTTTGAGTTGTTCTCCACAATGATCTTAGCCTGTTCCAAGGATTTCTCATAAACAACTTTAGCCTTATGAGAATCGCCCGAGGATGTCTTCAATACGGCAGAGATAATCACAAGCTCAGCTGAATGGAGACGAAATATGAAGCTATCATTGTCCTGTTGACTTGGTGTATGAGTTCCCTTTGATAGACTGATCACGACAGACCCGTTGAAGTTGGCCTTTGTATGGTCAATCTTAAGAGCCAAATCATAGAGAGCTGGAGAGTGGGAGTTCTGTAGAACCAATGGAGTACTCATCTGTGTGTGATTGTCTCTCGAGGCACTGAAGAATTCTTAAGTCCGGGAGACTTTCATGTGTTGAAGTCATCTCGACGGTAATTTTCCAGCTCCTCTCTGGCAAATGTATGGCGGTGTCACGTGACCGATTATTCAGGGCCACATAACCATTTATCATGGAAGCGGGTTGGGTGTGATATATATGAACAAAATTTGACATTTTCTTTCAGTGATAAGAGAAGAAGACTCTGATAATCAGACATACACTCTTTAATTACTTATTATAGGACTTATTACGGTTAATAGCTCTTAACCCTTCAAAAGTTATAAGCAGACGCGAAAAAGTGTACCTCATCGATCATTTTATATGATAAACAGATAGTAAGAAGACTTTTTAATTAGTGTAGAGACTGGATTTTTAAGAGAGAGATAAAGGAGAGATGACTGTTTATCTAAGTGCTGATATTGTGCAAACACCGAGAGATCAACTTACATTTGCACAAGATCCCAAATCTCAAAGAGCTCAAGCCGGTTCTCAAGTTGCTTATGATTCGGAATCACAAGAGATTATAAGGGAAACATTGTTTCAAATAGTCTTCTTAGAGAACGTGTCCCATAGTGTGAATGAGCAATGGGATGAGTTACAAGCTATGGTTGATATTGAAGGTGTTGGTGCCGATAGATTAAGGTATAGAGGACAAAGAGTAGTTAGACAAGTTAATGTTGATAATGAAGATGATACAACACAAGGACAAAGAACAAATGGTATAAATAACTTGACTTCTACTTTCAAATTAACATTACAAGATTGTTATGGTAATAGTGCATATGCAATTGAGTTAGAGAAACTATCATTTTTAAGTACAAAGAACTTTGGATCTGGCTTTCCTATTCAATTGGGATCTAAATTATTGATTAAAAAAGGTACAAAGATGTTTAAAGGTGTATTATTGTTACAACGGGATAACACCGAGTTCTTGGGAGGAATTGTACCTGAATGGAATCAAGAATTACAACAAAGGCATATGGCTTATTTGAAAAGAAAAATGGATGAATCACAAGTGTGATCTCTCTATTTATATATAAAAAAATAAATCTACAATATTCATTAATAATCTGAGTTTCATAAAGCAGCATTATCTATCCCAATGTCTTCACCAATTCCGTTATCTTCTGATCAAATAGATCTACCCTAATAGGCATATCAACTTCATAGAAGGGATTTTTCATAACATAATCGGAATACAAAGAATAGATTCTCCTTAGTACACTCTCTGCAACTTCAATACCACGGTTGATATCACCATTTGTGTTACTCAACGGTCCACTAGGCGATGTTACAAGTAAGAATTTTATACCGGTAAGGGTTTGAAAGACATACATGCTGAATTTATCAGTCTCGACGCTTCTCAATCCCGAGGTGTTACTCGATGAAGCACCGGAAACAACGCCATTCGTACCATTTCCTCGAGCATATGATGATAATATCGATGCATTATTAGGTTGCACTTGTGGTTGTGTCACTTTTAAGGCAGTTGGTGTTATCTTTGATGCAATTGCAAACACACCATGAATGGTACCAGCAAGGATAAGGGCATCATTCGACGAGATCTTCGCCAGTCCGGGTGATAAGTCGTGTTGGTAAACAAGTCCACCAGCCTTATTGATGATGTATAAAGAGAAAACAGTCATTTTTTTCTTCTCTATTACCCCATTTCTGCTTTCATTAATGTTGTGTGGTAAACCGTGAACAACTTCCGGTTCTCGAGGGCTCCCCCCCCCCACCTCCGAGAAGAGGGCGATGAGTTCCGAGGGTGTCGGAGTCTCGTTGAATCTTTCAAAGCTCCCATTAATCCACCAGAAGAAAGGACAGAAAGGAACACAAAGCACAAAGCACAATGGCAACTGTGAAGGACAAGATTGCTGCATTGGGCAAAGATGAAGTTTTCCTCTCATTGGAGTTCTTCCCTCCAAAGACCGAGCCGGTAAGTATATCCACCACAGAGAGAAAGTCTTAAAAAGCTAACTTAATTGAAAAGGGTATTCGTAACCTGTTGGATCGTATGGCTCGTATGTCTGCCTTGAGTCCTCTCTTTGTCACTATCACTTGGGGTGCTGGTGGCTCTACTGCCGAGAAGACTCTCTCATTGGTTCAGACCGCTTCCAAGGAAATGGACTTGACAACTTGTATGCATTTGACTTGTACAAATATTGACAAGAGTATTATTGACGATGCCCTACGTAAAGCCAAAGAAGCTGGTGTTAGAAACATACTGGCCTTAAGAGGTGATCCTCCACGTGGTGAAGAGTATTTTGTACCAAACTCTGCTGATTTTAAGTATGCTGTTGATTTGGTCAAATATATCAAACAACAATATGGTGATTGGTTCTGTGTCGGTGTTGCTGCTTATCCAGAAGGTCATTGTGAAGGTGCAGATTCATCCGAACAATCAGTAACTAAAGATCTCCCTTACTTGAAGGAGAAAGTTGATGCCGGTGCCGATTTCATCATTACACAGTTGTTCTATGACGTTGAGAAGTTTATCCATTTTGAAAAACTTGTCCGTGAAAATGTCTCTCCAGATATCACAATTCTCCCTGGTTTGATGCCAATCAACACCTATCAACTGTTTCATAGAGCTGCTAAGCTCTCTCATGCCTCAATCCCAGATTCCATTTTGGCCAAATTCCCAGAGGCAATCCAATATGATGATGATAAAGTCAAATCTGTTGGTGTGGAAATCATGAAAAATATCATCCATGAACTCTATGCTCGTACAAATGGAAGAATTAGAGGTTTCCATTTCTATACTTTAAATTTGGAAAAGGCAATTGCACAAATTGTGGAAACTTCAAGTCTTTTAAATAGAGTCATTGGTCAAGACGAACAAGATGAAGACGTTGTGATGGGTGGTGATGCAACAATCCCAGAAATCAAGAAATCAAGACGTTCTTCTTCTAATAACACTTCGAATAAAGTTCTTGTTGATCGTGTTCGTAAAGAGGCATCTTTCGAAGACGTTTCATCTTTCAAATTGAATAACCCTTCAAAGAAGGAAATCGTGGCAATCTCCTCTGGTGAGGGAACTTTAGGACGTGGTGCCACATGGGATGATTTCCCTAATGGTCGTTTTGGTGATTCTAGATCCCCAGCTTATGGTGAAATCGATGGTTATGGTCCATCTTTGAAGATTGCTACTAAGAAGGCATATGAACTTTGGGGTTATCCAGTAGATGTTGCTGATATTTCCAAGGCATTCATTAACTACCTATCTGGAACCATCGACGCTCTTCCTTGGTCAGAATTGGGTTTAAGTCCTGAAACTGCCATTATTCAAGAAGAATTGATTGCATTAAATAAGAAAGGTTACTTCTCCCTTGCATCACAACCGGCTTGTGATGGTGCAAAGAGTGATGATAAGATCTTTGGATGGGGACCAAAAGGTGGTTACGTTTATCAAAAATCATTTGTCGAATTATTTGTCTCTAAACAAGATTGGGAACAAACACTTAAGCCAAAACTCGATTCTAATGTAAACATGGTAAGTTATTACCTTGGAGATGCTAGTGGGAACTTTGTTACTTCAATGGGGGCACAATCATCAAATGCAGTCACTTGGGGTGTTTTCCCAGACCGTGAAATCTTACAAACCACAATCATCGAGGAAGAATCATTTAAGGCTTGGAGAGATGAGGCATTCTCAATCTGGCTTGAATGGGGTAAATTGTATAAGAAGAATACCCCAACAAACAAGTTAATCCAAAACATCCACGACTCATATTACTTGGTCTCGGTGGTTTGCCATGACTATAGAAATGAGACTGGACTTTGGGACTTGCTTTTAAGCTGAAATTCTTGATTATTATAATAAATGTATACCAAACAAAAACAGTTTACTATTTGATTAACTTAAAAATGTCCTCAGTCCGTTATATATATATATAGATAGGTGATTACGTAATACATGCTACCGATAGCAGTGCTACATAACCATGAAATCGGCCCGGGTACTTATAATGGCCCATGACATAGTAAACGTATTCTTTTTTGTATATATATAATTGCCATTGGAACGGGATTGTGAAAGATGTCACTGTTTGTTCGTGATGAGTCGGATGACGAGATTGTTCTCAACTTGAATGCGGTAAAAGACGATGACCTCCCAGAGCAACAGCAAGAGAGAGCAGAAGAAGATGAAGATGAGGTGCTCTATCCATTGATTCCACAGGAGGAGGAAGACCTCGTTGATCAGATTGAGCCTGTGGATATCTCGTTGACACTTCCTCTGAGATTCCAGCAACTCATCTTGGAGGACCTCATTGCCGATGATTCGTTGTTGATCTTGGGTAAAGGGCTTGGGCTGGAACCCATTGTGGCAAACCTATTGCACGCCCTTAGTGCCCCAGCAACAATAGCAAATGTGAAAAAGAGAAGCTTGGTCATCTTATTGAATGCCACAGATGATGATAATGAAAAGATATCAGAAGAGTTGACCGAATTGTCTTGGATTGAAGACGGTACAGAAGAACAAGACAAGAGACCGTTTGTCATTATTAGAGGTGAGCAATACACACCGGATAAGAGAAGAGAGCTTTACTTGAAAGGTGGTATCATGAGTGCAAGCTCGCGTATATTCATGGTTGATATACTCTCTGGAATTGTTAACCCATTGTTGATTACAGGTCTTGTCATCTTACACTCTGAGAGAGTCGTGGATACTTCAAACGAAAGTTTCATTGCACATATGTACAGACAAAGGAACAAATGGGGGTTTATAAAGGCATTATCAGACTCACCAGAATCATTTGCAATGGGTTATGATCCTTTACATAAGAAATTGAAGCACTTAAGACTTAAAAAAGTGTTATTATGGCCAAGGTTCCACATTGATGTCTCAAAGAGTTTAGTCAATAAGGACACTAAATCGGTCACTGAGATCAAAGTTGCAATGACAGAATCAATGAGACATATACAAACGGGGTTATTAGCTTGTTTGAAGAAGTGTATTGATGAATTGAAAAGGAAAAACACTTCTTTGGCATCTGAATACTGGTCTATTGAAAACGCTCTGGATACTAACTTTATCCAATCAATTCATATCGTCTTGGACCCAAATTGGCACAGAATATCATATGAGACTAAGCAACTGGTAAAAGATATCAAACTGTTAAAAGATCTACTCAAATGTCTATTGTCATATGATGCTGTTGATTTTTATGAGATGATCCAATTGGTCATTGAGGCAAATCGTCCAGCCGTTGATAAGAGAAACACAGAGTCTCCATGGCTCATGGCCGAGGAATCACAAGCAGTTATCACGTACGCTAAAAAGAGAGTTATTGATAATAATGACTATATATTGGAAGAGGCTCCGAAATGGGAGCAACTTGCTATCTTGTTGGAGGACATTGCAATGGAGAGAGCACATGATTCTTCCAAATCGGGTCCAGTACTGATCATGTGCTCCAATCATATAGTCAAAAGTCGAATTAACAAGTTCTTAACATCAATGAAGGAGGTTCCTGGTGAATTCAGGGCATATTCTGCCAGGAAAATGATGGTGAATAAACTTCAACGCTATATGGATGCAAGAGAACTTAAAACGAAAGTTACATCCACTATCAAAGAGGCAAATACCGCAGAGAATGAAGATGAAGAGATGATAATCTCTAGGGCATTTGCAAGGGCACCAGTGGTAACGAAGAGAAGAAGAACTAGGGGTGGTGCAGCTGTGGCTGCAGTGAGCCGTTTACACTCGGCTCCCATCGATGGAGATGACATTGAATCAAAGATGAGTAAGGACGATATGGAGATGGAGTTAATGGAGCTCGAAATGGATCAAGGAGGGTTCCCTGAAGATAAGGAGGATCAATATTTTGAAGATCTCTCACATTTGGAGGAATCACAGAACCCAGAAAGTTTCTATGAATATGTCGACCGTGAGAACCAGGTTATTGTGGAGGAGTATAATGGTAAAGCTGATGACATTGTATTACAAGAACTTATGCCATCGTTCATTGTTATGTATGAGCCTGACTTGGCGTTTATTAGACGTGTTGAAGTATATCAGGCTATCCATAAGGAAAACCCTGCACGGAGTTATTTCATGTACTACTCTGATTCTGTCGAAGAACAACATCACTTAATAGCCATTCGAAAAGAAAAGGAATCATTCACAAAGCTTATCAGAGAGAAGGCAAACTTAGCATCCCATTTCGAATCTGACGAAGATTTCAACAAGTTCCACATTAGAAAATCACAGGTTATGAACACAAGAATTGCTGGTGGCGCACAATTCAGAGATCCAAACATGGAGGCCCAGGTCATCGTTGATAGTCGTGAGTTTGGTGCTCCTCTTCCTGGTCTGCTATACCGAATTGGACTTCGGGTAGTTCCCTGTGTCTTGACTGTTGGTGATTACATTCTTACGCCAAAAATTTGCGTCGAAAGAAAGTCCATTCCGGATTTGATTGGAAGTTTCAGAAGTGGGCGTCTCTATGAGCAGTGTAAACGAATGTGCAAGTTTTATGAACTTCCTACGCTTCTCATTGAGTTTGATAGTAAGCAATCGTTTTCATTAGAACCATTTTCAGAGGCTAGGTCCCGAGGTACCTCTATGAAGGCACAGCAGGCTTCATCTTCTAATCGTATGCAAGAGGAAATCCAAAAGAATATTGCTGCTCTCACTATTCACTTTCCAAAGATGAGGATCATTTGGAGTTCTTCGCCATATCAGACTGCAGAATTGATGATGGAGCTAAAGGCTTCAAGAGAGGAACCGGATATCGTCAAGGCTGTTAACGCAGGACTAAACGAAGAGAAGCAGAGAGATAACATTCTCCTGAGTAATAATATTGTCACGCTATTACAGAATATCCCAGGAATCACAAATGTCGATTACTATAGCATAATGAGAAAGATCGATGATGTGGAAAAATTGATGAAGATGTCCAGAAATGAGATAATATCCATGGTTGGACACGACCTCGGAGACAGAATTTACACATTCCTTAGTGCAAACTACAAGGACGAATGAACAATTAATATTTGATTTTCATATAGTACAATTATTTTTTGTAGATTTTCTTTCCAAACCTCTTAGAAAGCAGTGGCGATCATGGACTGATTGATTCTTTTTAGGAATCCAGAGAGTGTAAGAATCTGATCAATAATAGCAAGGTCAATCGAACTCAATAGAGAGCCCAAAATGGCGTCTGATGGAAGATGAATCTTAGCCTTCTCAAACAACTGAATATCTGATTCTCTCTCTTGAAATTGAGCAGTATCTAAGGCCTTACCAATGAGAATGTTCACAACAGACAATGCTCTTGTTGAAATCAGTTTTAGAGTTTCGTTTTCGTTAGGCTTAACAGAGTAAGCAGCCAACAAAAGAGCCAATCTCGTTAGTCCATTACCAATTGATTCAGCACTACTCAACCAACTCAATGGCAAGTTACCTTCAGTAACGTCTGTTGGGATCATTTCAGCAATCAAGACAATAGCCAACAATGACTGCAATATAGCAGCATCTCTCTCCTGTAACAGCTGATGTAGTGCCAAGTTGTTCAAAGGAATGATGGAAATCAGGTATTTGAATACATTTGTGAGTAACTTTTCATGTGCATCTGCACTGCCAATGTAAAGCTCGATCAACTGGGTGTTTCTCTCAATAGTCTCAAGTGGTGTGGATGGGTCGTACAATCCTGTGAAGACGCCCTGGAACAATGACTTGTTTGGTGGATCGCGGGACACCAGTTTGGCAAGAACATCAACACCATGAGATTGGTATTTGTGAGCAGATGGAATATACTCTGGAATGAGCATATTCTTATCCTCTGCTTCTTCACCACCGAATGAGAGAATCAACACCAATATTGTAAGAGCCTCATCGTGAGATCTCAACTCCAAAAGATGAGAGATGTTCATGAGAATTATCAAGGAGTCCTTCAAGAAACCCAATCTTCTTCTGGTGAATACAAATCTTTCACCATGAGCGGCAACGGAGAACACCAACTTGAATAAAAAGTCCTTAAACAAGTCATTGGTGGCAAGAGCATTAGGGTTGTATTCAACAAAGGAGATATTTCTGAAAATCATGGATATCGTAGTCAGTTGATCAATAAGCAAAACCTGTTTGTCTTCTGCTGTTCTTGTATGGATAGAGCTGAATGGATGCTCGGTCTCAGTACGAACAGCTGTCAACATTTCAAAGTATGATGGGATATGGAATTTTTCTGGAATCTTCAGCTCTGGAGGAGTCTCCGTGGACTCTGCGTTTGAACTCTCTTGTAGCTCCTTAACAGTCGATGCAACTGAACTTCCCATGCTTCCTTCATCAATTGGTCTTCCACTCAGTGAATCAACCTTAACCTCGATCTCCTCATAATCTTCATCTTCATTAACGTATTTCTTGAAAATGTCATCAACACGGCTTGTTCCAACAGATTCAAGAGTTTCCAAATCCACTTCTTCAAGACCAACTTCTTCTCTTGAGTTTGTACCTTCGAGCAACTGATCCAATACTCTCATACCCAAGCCTGACAAGGCATCTAAAAATTCTGGGCAATCGTTCAAAGGTATAACCAAGTTATTATCAGCAGAAGCCACCAGAATAGTATTCAAAGCTGTATTGACCTCTGATATAATGTCAGATTCTAAGCTCATAGTCAAGGCATGGATATTAAGAGCACCTAGTTCTGGAGCAAACAGGAAGATTGGCTTGGCTGTATCAATCTGCTCACCAACTTGGGACAAAGACTTCACGTCATATCCAACATGGTGGTCGAGTAGTCTTTGTTCTGGAATGTAGTTCTTTACGATGCTTGGAGCTGCAGGCGTTGGTGGTGCAGGTTGTGGCTCCGCAGACTGCATGAGCTGCGTGGGACTTTGAATATGCTGCTGTGGGACCATTGGAGAAGCCTGTGAAGAACTCTTACGTGACACACTAGGGTGTCTCTGGGACTGTGCTTGTGTGAGTGGAGAAGCAACGCCGCCTTGACTCTTTCTCTGCGGCAGCTGGAAAGGCTGCTGGGCCGGTGTTGGAGGTTGACTAGAATGCTGAGATGGTGGGACAATTTGTTGAGGTGGCTGTGGTGGTGGCTGCTGCTGCTGCTGTTGTTGTTGTTGTTGTTGTTGTTGTTGCTGCTGCTGCTGCTGCTGTTGTTGTTGTTGTTGCTGCTGTTGTTGTTGTTGTTGCTGCTGTTGTTGTTGCTGAAGTTGTTGCTGTTGTTGCTGTTGTTGCTGAAGTTGTTGAATATGAGATGGCTGAGAAATAGCAGGTGTAGGCAGTTGTCCCTGTAGAGATTGCATAGGTGATGCAACTGAACCTTGTCTCGATGGTGGAGCCTGGCGCTGTTTCATCAAATCTGCTTGTTGTTTCTGCAGGGCTTGTCTTCTCATCTGGAGATCCCTTTGGCCTTCTGGTGTACCAGCATATTGTTCGAAAGGATAAAGGAACTCAGCGTATGCCTTTGTTAGCTCTCTGATGATTTGTGGGTTTTGATCAGCTGGCAAACCTAATTTTTGTGCAACAAGGCCCCATTGGTTCTGTCTGGAGACGTTAGCTGAACCACCGAGTCTTGCAACCAGTGCATACAAGAAAAATGGATGTAGCTTCTTGCCACCAACAACGGGGATACTAGTGAGTGGTGTGCCTCTCTTGTTCATGAACTCAGCCAGTGTTTTCATGAACAATTCAACTTGCATGGCACTTGCCTGATGTTGAAGTCTTCTCTGTTGCAATTGCTCCTGGGTCATGTTGTTGTTAGCACCAAGGGTATTACTCTGCATTGCCTGTGTCTGTGATGGGACCTGTGGTGTAGGAGGAACAGGCTCTTGGGTCTGAGGAGAATTTCTTTGAGGTACATTAGATCTTTGGCCATTGCCGAAAGGAAGATTATATTGACTCTGAATCATTGGTGAGTTTGAGACTGGCTCCTGAACAGCAGTAGGGACCGGTGATTGTTGTTGCTGCTGAGCCTGCTGTTGGGCCTGTTGATGTTGTTGCTGTTGCTGCTGGGCCTGTTGTTGTTGTCTCTGTCTCTGCTGCTGCTGTAACTGATGAAGCCTCATCACCTGTTGTTGTTGTAATTGTTGGAACACTTGTTGCTGCTGCTGATTCGAAACGGTCTGACCTCCTAGGTTTGGAGACTGCTGTTGATTTTGTTGTTGTTGTTGTTGTTGCTGATGCTGTTGCTGTTGCTGGGCCTGTTGCTGCTGATGTTGATGTTGATTTTGCTGCTGTTGTTGAAGGAATTGTTGTTGAAGCATCTGTTGTTGTTGTAATCTATTTTGATTTGTACGTTGTTGTAGAGCGGCAATCATCGCAGCCTTATCAAGCGTCATGTTAGGGTTCATCTGTTGCATTGCCTGTTGTTGTGTCTGCTGTTGTTGCTGTTGCTGTTGTGCCATCTGTGGCGGTATCGTTGGATTTTGAGTACTTGGAGAGAATACCGCTGGTGGGAAACCTTGATTCTGTTGAGGTTGTTGTTGAAACATTTGATTAGCGGCATTACCAGAAGTACGATCACTCAACAAACTTTGTATAAGATCATTTGTATCACTTGCTCTTTGTAAGTTTCCAGCGCTTGGAACAGGTGAATTATGTGGTTGTTCTTCATGGATCTGTCGTTGTTGAAATTGACTCTGATGAGGTTGATGACTCTGTTGTTGACTAAGAATAGCCGCTGGGGAAATTCCCATATCAAAAGAACCCCCATTTGAATTATGACCCATGCCATTTGCATTCATGGCGATATCCATGCTCATTCCCTGACCGTTGTTATTATTACCGTTGTTATTGTTGTTACCGCCGTTGTTGTTTGATGTGGTACCGTTATCGTTGCCATCGTCCATGTAATTTAGAAACGAAGACATCAACTGGTCATCATTGTTAGGGTTATTGAACCCATCGTCATTACCGAGCTGATCGCTCATCCAGTAGTTGTCACCCATTGAAGAATAAAAAAATTATTAAACAATCGATCCGCCCCTTATTCAATTGTCCTGTTGTTAAACTGTTTGTGTGTGTGTGTGTGTGCTATTTGTCTATGTTTACGTGTGTGTCTCTCCAAAAAGTTTCGCGACCTTTGTTTCGCGCTTTTTTTTTCTGCCGTTTCGGCGGTTTTTATTTTTTTTTTTTTAGTTCATTTTTTTCTTAGTGCTCCATTTTACGCTCGTATCGCTACAGGCGCGCTGCGGCGGTCTGACTTTTCAAGCGTAAATATCAGCACTATCGTATATATATATAAACTAAATTTCTTCTCTATGTATAAAAAGGGGCGGGGGTCATATTATGTGGTATTAAAAGCAAATATTTCATGGCTTAGACCTGAAGAAGAACTGAACAAATTTAAAAAGCAACCTCCAAATGAGTATGAGTGAGCGTAGGTTTGGTATCATTGCAATGATCATTGGCAATGTTATCAACAAAACGGGAATGTACAATCGATTACTATTCCCAACAACAATCTCATCACTCTCAGTTAGTTAGATGGCCTCCAATTGAGCAGAAATCTCATCCAATTCGGCCTTGGCAACAGAGTACTTCTCATTCAACTCCTCGTACTTCTTCTCCCAGTCATCACGTTCAGATTCCAAAGAGGCAACTTTACGTTCCAGTTGTTCAACTTTCAAATCAGTTTCACGCAACTTTTCAGTGGTCTCTTTCAAATTCTTATCAGAAGCTTCCAATTCCTCTTCCAACTGTTGGTTCTTCTTAGTGAAGTTGTCATTGTGAGACTTCAAAGAAGAAGATTCCTCAGCGGCAGACTTATGTTCTGTAACCTGACTCTCCAACTTGTCAATGGAGTCTTCCAAAGTCTCATTCTTTCTTGACAAAGCCTGGATCTGGTTGTCCTTGTCCATGTTCTCCTGTTCCAACTCCTTGATCTTGATGGCCAATTCATCAGACTTCTCCTGCCATTTCTCGGCATCCAACTTCAAGTTGTTCAATTTCTAATCTATCAGTTAGTAACTTTACAACACAAATCAATAAAAGAAAAAGAAAAAAATGGTTGATGTTCTCTCCACCTCCGCCACACACACACACCTTTGTATCAACAAACACGTTACAAACATGGGGAAAGAAATAAAGCATTCAACCTTTCTTTCCAAAATTGATCTTCCTCTTTATCAATCCCATAATTTTCCTTCTCTAACATTATTCATATGACTTACCTCTTTCAATTTATCCATTGTCAATGTTTCCTCTGTTTGATCTCTCTGTCTCTCTGTTGTGTGGTGGTTTGCAGTTGGGAGGGAACTTTTTGGTCGCGTTGTTCAAATCCGCCCGCGCGCCCCTGTTTTTTTTTTTTCTTTTTTAAATTCGCGGGAATGTTATTGTTTACATTTCAACGTGGTGTTTGGATGGGGGATAAACTCTCATCTCTACATCAAAAGGTCGTTAAAAAGTTCGTATAAATTCGTATAAATTCGTATGAAAATCGTAGTAAAAAATGGTTTTCGTATAGAGAAGTCATATGAGCTATGCAACGTTCAAGTTGAAGCTGGCATTTGTCATCATACTAACAGTTGGTTCATATTTCAAATTATCAAAAGTCTCATCCAAGAGATGTAATGAAGGTAATTCAATACTTTCACCATCGGAACTGAACGAAGGTGAATCTGGAATTGCACATTCCATGATTAAACCAGATGCATATTCATCCATATCATCGCAATGAGATAATGGGCCTGTTTTAGTGAAAGAATGACATCTTAATACACGATCACGTAGTTCAAATAATGTTATACGATCACTTGGTTCTTCAACTAAACAATCATGAAGTATGTTGAAAAGTTCCTCTGAGATGTTTAAGATATCTTTCAAGACATGTGGATTCCTCTTATATGCCCTATAAGTTGCATCTTGATCACAAGCTTTTGTCCATGGATTTCTTGTACAACAAAGATTAATTAATATAACTGCTAATGACCAAATATCACCTTTTGCAGCTGGATATTGACTGCTATGTAAATCATGATTAAGATTAGATAATCTTTCAGGTGGCATATAATATGATGATCCAATACATGTTTTTGCTTGAATGAAATGTGATTGAACAGCAAGTCCAAAATCTGCTAATACAATACGTGAACCATTATCAGCACACATGACATTTTCAGGTTTGATATCACAATGGGCAATCCCTTTGGAATGACAATATGAAACTGCATCAATTAGTTGAGTAAATACCGATTTGATCAATGTTGTTGAAGTTGTATAAATTTGACGATCAACAATATTAACAAAGAGATCACCTTCTGAATAATAATCCATTATAATGAATAATGCCACTGGTGAATCTAAAATTGTATGAATTTTCAAGATACCAGGATGTTGATGTACTTGTAATTGTAAAGAGACTTCTCTTAAAAAGGGACATGGTATTTGATTTGGATCAATATCTTTAATCTTATTAAGATTAAGTGGTAATAGTCTTGTTGAATAATTACAAAGTTCCAAATATTCTTTAATATCATTTGTAAGTTGTTCTGAATGTTTTATAGAACTATGTCTTTGAATTCTTTTACCAATACCTTTTATAGCTACTAATTTATGTGTAATAGTATTTTCTGCAAGGTAAACAACACCATATGCACCTGAACCTATTAGTCTTATAAGACGATAATCGTTGATGTATCCTATTGTAGTATCTATCGTCATCTTTATTGTATGTTTCTATATGTATAGAGAGAGAGAGAATATATAAAGATGTGGATTTCAAGGGGTTTATAAAGGGGCGTGGGGGGTGTATACACCCTTAAACGAGTAATTATACATGTCAAAGTGGCACGGTTTAATCATTGTGCATACGACTCATATCAATTTGTTGGACTAAATAAAATCGCTCGCAAAATGAATTTTAAGACCAAATTTGTCTCGTGTTATCCATATGGTGTGGTTTTTTAAAATCATTAGTAAAAAATTTATAGATGGAGTGATTTCTGCATTTGGAAGCAGGGGCATAAAAGCTGTGGCGGAAAATCCGCGCAAAAAATTGTACGCTTATTATATAAGCGCTATTTTTCTTTTACATGTTTCGAGTTTCCTTATTGGGTAAGTCAATCCGAAATAAAAAGAGCTAAGTAATATTAGCTCGTGCCTGGTATCATATATAATGTGTAATGGTAATATCTAAAACCCCCAATAAAATAACATATAAAGTCAACAGAAAGAAAACATATGTGTCACCTCATTTGGTGTGGTCCGATTGATTGGCGGTCATCGTTGGGTTGGGCTGCGAGCACATTGGTAAGCGCACTACCGGTACGGGCAACAGATGAAAAAAACCAAAGAGAATTACCATTCTAGGCAATATCCGTATATGGCAATTGTATAGTAATCCGAGGGTGGGCGATATCCGGCCGACTTTTTTTTTTTCGCGCTGTTTCGGAAGGGAAAGCAAAAAAAGAAGCCTCGGTTCAAATTTTGGCGGAGTTCCGACCGATGTTGTTCTTTCTCGGTGTAAAGCCCAAATCCCCGCATCCAAAAAAAAGGAAAAGGAAATTTTTTTCTATGTAATTAAAAGATAGTGGAATAGAGGAGGTGGGGGAGAGAGAGAGAACAGGGTTGTGGGGGGTTGCTTTTGATAGGCTTTTTAACCCACAAATTTTTCAAACTTCCAATAGGCAGAATCGGAGCGGACATAAAGGGATCTCGCATTTCCGAGCCCGCATCGGCAAACCTGCCATACCGGGAACCGAGGATGGCCACTGATGCTGATCTGTAAGCGATTACCCCTTCCAAATGGGGAAAAACCGTTTTGGATTACTAAAAGAGATGCAGATTTCATTTACGCGTATATATATTGAGCATCCCCACTAATTTTTTTTCTGTTCCTTCTCTTTTATTTAATTCTTAAGCAAATTGAAATTACAAACAATGGTTAAGATCGAAGGTAAACAATTCTTGCTTACAAAGTATGCCAATTTCCAAGATGAGATCAATCTCAACTACGGAACCCCAGAATCTAACTTCACTCTTGTGAATAAGATTTATGATACCGAAGATGCTGATTTGTTAAAAGATGGTGAAGTTCTTGTTGAAAACATCTTTTTATCAAATGACCCTGCTCAAAAAGGTTGGTTTACTCCATATAAATCTTATGTTCCACCTGTACCATTAGGTTCAGTTGCTCCTGCTCAAGGTTTAGGTAAAGTTTTGAAATCCAAATGTGATAAATTTGCTGAAGGTGATTATATCACTGGTCGTTCAATTGGTTGGTCAACTCATAACATCATTGATGGTAATAACAAGATGACTGCTAAACTTGATCCAACAAAAGTCCCACATATTGCTAAATACCTCTCTGCCTTTGGTTCAACAACTTTAACTGCTTATTTCACAGCTACAAAGTACTCTGGTTTGACTCCAGCTGATGAAGGTAAAGTCTGGTTGATCACCGGTGCTGCCGGTGCTGCTGGTTCATCTTTGGTTCAAATCGTGTCTCATATCTTCAAGCCAAAGCTGATCCTCGCAGTTGCTGGTGGTTCTGAAAAATGTAAATGGGTTGAAACACTTGGTGATAATGTCGTTGGTCTTGATTATAAATCCAAATCATACAAAGAAGATTTTGCAAAAGCTTTGGGTGATGAAGAAATTGATGTATTTGCAGACCACGTTGGTGGTTGGATCTTGGAACATGCCTTACCAAACTTACGTGTTCATGGTAAAGTTGTTCAAATTGGTGCAATTGCCTCATATAATGATAATTCAAAGGCAACTTTCTCAACTTATGCTGCTGTTATCACAAAGAGATTAACAATTCAAGGTATGGTTTTAGTTGATGATATCCCATCTTTTGGTAAGGCATATGGTGATTTAGCTGAATGGTTCTCTACTGGTAAATTAGATATTATGAAGTTTGAAGAGACAATTGTTCAAGCTAAAGGTGATGACTTTAAAAACGTTCCAAAGCTTTGGACTGGATTGTTTAAAGGTCAAAATAAGGGTAAATACATTACTCAAGTTGCTGATTATCAAGCTGCAAAGTTATAAAGTTAGTACTCATAAAGTCTTATAAATTTCATTCCAATCTTTCAAATGTTTAGACAATAAACCATCATCCAATTCAGAATCAACAATAGTTTCACGTATTTGATGTACACATTGTAAAGTATCATCATTTTGCAATTTAATCTCTTGCATAGTCATAGTTGTAGTATCTTGTTCAACTTGTAGCAAATAATCATGAAGTGTACGATAATGTTGTTGTAATGAAGGGTTTTTAAACTCATTTGGAACGTATTCTGACATATTATTTTGTAATTCTCTCAAGATTTGTCTTGTTTTAGTCTTAAATCTCTCATCAACGGTATTTGACATCATTTCAATTACTGGTGATGGATATTGTCTTATATCATCAAAAAATGGTAACCTTATAAGGAAAAAACCCTCAGGGAAATTAATTTTGGATTCTAAAGATAGTTTTTTCCTTGTGGCTTGTAATGCATAAATAGCAGGTTGAGAACTTTTCCTTATTTTACCGAAAACAATGGCAACTTTACCGGTTTTCTTCAAACTTTGATATAGACAACTTAACGTTCTTGTTGATCCTGAATAAGAATCTTCATGAGCAGTGACAAATGGAGATTTGGAAGAGTTATAATGTAATTTCACACCAGTTTTTTCATCTTTAAACCCGATTATTCTTAAAAAAGTATCATATTCTTTGTCATATCTCTGGATCTCGGATTCCTGTTTAGAATCAAGTAAGATATAATCATCACTACCACTTCCAACCCGATACAATCTTTTAACATTCTCGAATTCTGAACCTGTTGATGGATTAAGATACCGAGTCTTTGAATAAACGTTCTTTCTAAAGTCTTCAGTCTCATAAACATATTTTGTCTTTGTATAGGTCTCATGGGTATACACTGAATAACCTTTCATACCAACAATAAGTTTCTCAGAAAAGATAAGTGGACATTGGAACTGTACTCTCTTTATCTCTTTTCTTCTTATAATCCTCTCTTTGATATCTTTAACTTCAATTGGTCTTGTACTTGGTCCATCAAAGATCTCTTCTCTTTCATCTTCATCTTCATCCATAAGTCTCATCACCTCGGAATAAACACCACTATCAAAAAGTTTGGTCTTAGAATTGATGAAAAATGGTGTTATAGTAACAAAAGCTTGATCCAAATCATTACAAATTGTTCTTATAAGATCCTTTGCATGTGTATCATTACCATCAACAGGTTTATCATTATCAGTGAACAAGAAGATTTTCTTAATGTTGTACAGTTTCTGGAAATCCTTCTTTGTAGATATTTCATTTTGAAGAGTTAACAAAGCATTGTGTAATGGTATACTCTCTGAATCTTTTGATGGTTGATACCTTTTGGAAAGTGGAATATAAGGTCTATCAATAAAAGGTTGTTTATCATTCTCTTCCAAGATCTCATAGATACACTTCATATCCTTATGATTCAAATCTTTCAAGGAAAATATCCTTTGAACACCTTTACGACATCCTTCCGATGTAATAGCACTGTTGAATAGGTAGCATCCATAACCTGTGTTTGGTAAAGTTATCACAGAGTGTGCCATTGCCTCTTGTAGAGCTTCCAAGATGACTTGTAAATGACATTTGGAATCTTTGATCTGTAACATGGAGTCTGTTAGCTCAATGGCAAACACAATGCACTCGTGCAGTTCATATTTCCTTCTCTCGTCCATTTTAGTAGTAGTAGTAGTACTAGTAGTAGTAGTAGTAGTAGTAGTAGTAGTAGTAAGTATTCGAGGTCAAATATGTGTGGAGATGTATCAAACGAGTTCGCGCGTGTGGCCCCCACCGACTGGGCCCATCTTGGAAAAAAAGTCGTTGGAAAAGCCTCCGAACCCACCAATAACTACCGCAAAGGGCAGGAGATTTTTAAAGATGTCTTACTACAGAATAACGCTCAAGAGATCGACCATTGCCCTTCCACAGGCTATCAAAGACACTGTTGCCAATTTGGGGTTGAAGAAGACCGGTTCCGTGGCATACCAGGCGGTTTCTCCAGTCTCAGCTGGTATGATTCTTAAAGTGAAAGAACTTGTTAATGTTGAAGTTGTTGACCAAGCTTTATCCAAACAACAAGAGAGAAGCATCAGAAAGAGCGATCCAGGCTTCACCGTTCAGAAGCAGTAAAGAATTACAAAAAAAAAAAGATATGATTAACTCTAATGACCCCCCACACACATACAAATCACAAAATCTTTGGTGATCTTCATGTACATACACATTTCATGACACTTTATAAATTTCTATTGTAGTTTTATATCAAAAAAAGTTTGTTAATTAAAGATTCAAGCTATACATATAGCAATAATAAAAAAAAAAAAGAGAATATTTACACCTCCCCCGAAGAATAGACTTCCCCCTAACAGAGAAGTCTATATTTATATAAATGTGTGTGTGTGTGTTTGTTTGTTTTTTTACAATGCAATGTGCTCACTAGAGATCTTCTCAATGACAATGGAAGAAGCACCACCACCACCGTTACAGATGGCAGCACAACCAATCTTACCACCTTCCTGTTGAAGAACAGTAGACAAAGTAACAATGATTCTAGCACCGGAACAACCCAATGGATGACCCATAGCAACGGCACCACCGTAAACGTTCAACTTCTCCTCTGGAATTCCAAGGATCTTTTGATTAGCCAAACCAACAACGGAAAAGGCTTCATTGAATTCAAAGAAATCAACATCATCTAAAGTCAAATTAGCATGT
Organism: Petasospora bimundalis; assembly: GCA_030569745.1. Lineage (NCBI taxonomy): Eukaryota > Fungi > Ascomycota > Saccharomycetes > Phaffomycetales > Wickerhamomycetaceae > Petasospora > Petasospora bimundalis. Next base: position 69,637 of record JAJMLR010000020.1, read on the forward strand.
TTCAAAGCTTTTGGAACTGCAAGAGATGGTGCAGTAGTGAAATCTTCTGGGTTTTGAGCAGCTTCACCCCAACCCAAAATACGAGCAATTGGTTGTAATTTTAATTCAACGAGTTTCTTATGAGAAACTAAAATTAAAGCAGCAGCACCATCATTAATTGGAGATGCATTAGCAGCAGTAACGGTACCATTTTCCTTTTGGAAAACTGTTCTAGCAGATCTAAGTTTATCAACGTTCAACTTATCACTCTCTTCATCAACTTCAATAACGGTATCTGGTTTACCTCTAAAACCTTTAATTGTAACTGGAGCAATCTCATTTTTAAATTTACCAGAAGCATGAGCATTATGAGCCTTTTGATAAGATTTGATAGCAAAATCATCCTGTTGTTCACGAGAGAAACCATGATCACGAGCACATTTTTCAGCAGCAACACCCATAGCTTGACCATCATAAGCATCTGATAAACCGTCTCTAAACAAACCATCAACAAGGGTGGAGTTACCATAACGGGCACCAGAACGAGCAGCTGGAACGTAGTATGGAGCATTAGACATCGATTCGGAACCACCAGCAACGACGATATCGGCATTACCCAACAAGATTGTCTGTGCCGCGATGATGGTAGCTTTCAAACCAGATGCACACACCTTATTAACTGTGGAAGCAACGGTATCAACACCCATACCAGACTTCAATGCAACTTGACGAGCTGGGTTCTGACCAACATTGGCCTGGATAACGTTACCAAAGACAATCTCTTCAACATCTGTTGGCTTGATCTCTGGTACTTTGTTCAAAGCGGCAATGACAGCGGTAGCACCGAGATCAACGTAGTTCTGAGATGAGAGAGAACCTTGGAAGGAACCCATTGGGGTTCTTGTGGCAGCAACGATGTAAACGGCGTTATCAGACATTTTTTTGGTTTTTGGTTTTTTGGTACTTCTGTTTGTGTCTCCTCAGTTTGTATAGAAGAGAGAGAGAGAGAAGTCGACGCGACGGGGTTTTTGTGTGTGTGTGTGTGTGTGTGTGATAGGGGCCACAGAGGAATGTTATTGTTATAAAGAGTTTTCTTTCTTTCTTTGTAATTCTCTTAAGTTATAAGAGAGAATTGGAAGGGGATGGAATTTGAGGGAGGGTGGAGGATAAAGAAAAAAAGAAGGGCAAAAGATTGGGAAATTTTCCTCTGTATTTATAAGCTTGTAAAAGTGGAGAAACGAGTTTTCGTTTAACTGATTTTTCGTTTAAGGTAAATGGCGCCTCGGACTAAAGAAAAAAAAAAGGGAGACTAAAAGAGGGGGTGGGCCTAGTCTTTTGTCTTTTGAAGACTAGGGGTGAGTCTCTAACAATTATGTGGTCTAATGGAAATTATCAAAGTATTCTTATGAATACAATAGTTAAACAGTTTTCTGTATTTTAAAGCAAAGCACAAATTAAATATATATATATCTGCATATAACATATATTTACTCTGCATATAATATTTACTCTCAGTTACAAATTAAAATATAGGAGATCTTATCTGAGTGTAGAAAATGCTCTATACCCTTTTGGTTCAATTCGCGAAAGAAATTAAATTAGACGAGACTGGTATGGACCACACCAGCTTGACACTCTTTTGCTTTTCTTTTGACAGGAAGATTTTTCTTAAATTAACAATGGGGGTTTGGGGAACCAATCTTATTTTATAATTAAAAGTCGATTAAAATTACATTATATTATTTATTTCAGCTATATTTTCCTTACAATCTTTGTATAATATATATATAGATATATAGATCTGGTATACCAATGGAGTCTCAGTCTAGTCTTTACCCTCAATATGGAAATTATCGCGAAACTTGCGCGCTTCTGTTTGTTTACTTTTTAGCTGAAAAAGGTGATTGAAAGATCTTTTCTTTCAACTCTTATAAAAAGTTCTTATAAAAAGTACTTATAAAAAGTACTTATAAAAACTGCTTTGAATACACTATGCTTATGAAACAACAAAGAAGGAAACCATTGAGTGGTAATGGTAACAGATACAATCCAAATCAACATAAATCTCATAATAATAACGTTAATAAGACACAACAACAAAAACCACAACCATTAAATATTAATACTATTGTTGAATATCCAATTTCTATAACATATGGATCATTTGATTATCCATTACCTACTTTATGTAAAGAGAAACCATCTCAACGGATTATTAATGATCTTCCAAATTTCCCACAAAGACCAATTGCAAACTTAAATAAACCTTTAGGATCAACATTAGTTGAAAGTTTACAAGGATTTGAAGATCCAACAAGAGAAATAATGGATTCTAAAGATCCAGTTATGAGAATTGTTATGAATAATGTTAAAACTTTTAAATTGGATACCAATAAGAAACCTATCAAATTAGTTAATAAATTCTTAACAAAAGATGGTTTGGTTACACCAATGAAAAGAACAAGAGATGAATTAGTTGAAGTTAGTAGTTCAGTTAAGAAGAACAGACGTATGCATGAATTACAAGCTGATACAACAATGGAATTAAGTTTTGAAGGTAAAGCTATGGATAAAAGTGATTTAGTTAAATTGGTTGATAGTAGTGGTGTTATGCAAGATGATTCTCATTTACATGATTATGAAACTTCTCAGATGAACATTGATACCAGAAATTTATTACAAAGCACAGAGTTTAGTTTTGAGTACAAAAGATAATCCATTTATGTTATACTTTATCAAAGTGTTATCTGCTTTGTAGACGTAGTAAGTAACTTTCGCGATCTTTTGATTTATATCTGAAAATTTCTTCGAGGTTTCCGTTTCTCTACTAAGAACATTAAAAGAAAAAACCACAGAAGGGTTTCAACCAAAGATGAAGGCAGCTGTTAGACTAAGATTCACAAACAATTTATTCTACACAACGTTTGCTGTTGCATTTTTAACGGTAGCGGGTTCTTCAGTGATGCCGTGTCCAGCCCATAGCATAAACAATGAAGATGAGAAGAGGTATGAGGCTAAACAGGAGAAGCAGTAAAAAAAAAATTCACATATTCTGCATATACAACACATTTTAACGACTCATTTTTTTCTTTGCATTTTTAATGACACACATTTTTTTTATATTCAACAGGGTTTTAATCAAGTTTAGGAAAGGCTTAATACAAAAACTTATCTTATATGGTAAATCTGCTCGTAGTAGCTGAGGACCAATCACAGCGCACGGATTGAAATGTTCCGGGCAACACTTCCTCTTACGGGTTATGTGGCACTGGCATTGTATTCGCGAATAAAACATGTTCGCGTACAAAGACCCCCGTCTCTCTATCACGTGATTACATTACCAATCAGGTATTTATATTATTATCATACATCTGATTAATATCTTACTTATCTGAGCATGCCTTTGTGATTGAAGATCATATGAACTTCTGTAGTGACTCGTTTAGAGATGTTGAACCTGAAGAAGTGATACCTTGAACTGAAGTATTGGAAGTTGTACTTATCGTTTGTGAAGATGTTATTGATTGTGTTAATGGGAATAGCTTCTTTGCCTTGTATTTGCTTATTGATAACTCAATTGATTGTAGTTCGTTTAGATCTGTTGCCTCTTGTTCATTTATATCTCTTTCTTCTTCTTCTTCTTCTTCTTCTTCTTCTTCTTCTTCTTCTTCTTCTTCTTCTTCTTCTTCTTCTTCTTCTTCTTCTTCTTCTTCTTCTTCTTCTTCTTCTTCTTCTTCTTCTTCTCTTACTCCATCTTCTTCTCTTACTCCTTCTTCTTCTGGTATATCAACAACTTCGTATCCTTCTTGTCCCATCACCTTCTTTAAAAGTGGATACTTATCACCATCAATATTTGCATCTGATATGATCTCTATAACAGACATCAATTTACCCATAACTTCTTTACTCAATACGTTTAATTCATCACATATACCATTATCCTTTGTTATATCAACTTTCACAAGACGATTGCTATCTTCAATGGACTTACAAGTCTTCTTCAATCTCTTATGTAACCTTTCATGAATCCTTATAACATGCTCTTGGAATTTCTTTGTATGTTCAAGTTGTAGATGTAAATCTGAACGATATTTTGTTGTTATCGATAAGATTGATTGTTGTAGTTGATCGGTCTCCTCTGGTAATTGTGCCAATATTTCATGCAGAAGCGTTTCTTGTAACCTTGGAAGAGTCATCACCCCCCAACTTGTCCTTTTATAGCTGTTTATCACTGCTTATGACTGTTTTATCACCGATTATTACCGGTCTAGCCGCCCTGTCAACTGGTTGATGTAATCTTCGCGGCTAAATTATCAACACTTTCCCATTCAACCCACTAACATTCATCAACACCTCTAAATCACTAAAAGATGCCGCCAAAGATCATTTCGAAGGATGCCACTTATATCTCGCCATTATCACAGCTACAAACGAAGAACGCACCAAACAAGCGTATAAGGGTCTCCAGAGCTTGTGATACCTGTCGTAAGAGGAAAGTCAAATGTGATGGTAAACAGCCATGTATTCATTGCACTGTTTACTCATATGAATGTACTTATAATCAATTTGCACAGCCACAGAAGAGACAGAAGAAAGATGATTCTTCTGTTGCTACGTCATCCTCTTCAACATCAACATCTACTACTACTACTACTACTACTGCTGCTACAAGGGTGCAGAGGCCTCAAGTTGAGTTACTAAGACAGCTCTTCCCAGAGATTGATACGCTTGCGGAGTCATTTAACTCTGATTTATTCATTTCATTGTTTGATAAGCATAAGACGGATGGTATTGTTGATATGAAAGCTATAATTGCTGATTATAAAGCACAAAACAATGGTGATTTGCCTATGCAAAAGACATCTCTTGTCACATCATCATCAACTCAATCGTTAGATCCTGTGGAGATTAGAATCATTTTACCACCAAGGGAGATAGCATTGAAGCTCATCTATAAGACATGGAACGATTCTTGTGTTCTTTTCAGATTTTATCATCGTCCAACTTTCATAAGAGACTTTAATTCACTCTATGAGACAAATCCATCAGATTATTCTAATCATCAAAATAAGATTTTACCTTTGATATATTCGGTTATTGCAGTTGGTGCCTTATTCTCTAAAGGTGATAATGCAATTGATAACCAATATTTACAAGATGAAGGTTATAAATATTTCATTGCAGCTAGAAAACTTATTGATATAACTAATTCTACTGATTTGGAATCTATTCAAACAATTTTCATGTTGACACTTTTCCTTCAATGTTCTGCAAGGTTATCAACTTGTTACTCATATATTGGTATTGCTTTAAGATCAGCTTTAAGACAAGGACTTCATCGGAAGCTAGAAGTTAATTGTAATCATATCAAATCAGAATGTAAGAAGAGACTCTTTTGGACAATCTATAAACTTGAGATTTATGTTAATTCAATGTTAGGATTACCAAATTCAATTGATCAAGATGATATCGATGCTGAATTACCACAAGATTTGGATGATGTTAATATCGAGATTGAAACTTTAACACCACAACAACCTGGTAAACTTTCATCATGTGGTATTAACAACTCTCATACAGAGTTGATCTTAATATTGGACCATATAATGAAGAAGCTTTACAAACCTTCAAATCCACTTTATACTATCCCATTAGAAGTGTTCCGTGGGTTAGAGAATGAATTACAACTTTGGGTTTATCGATTACCTTATCAATTACAAATGGGTAACAAGACAATTCCACCTGAATATATAAAGGCAAACAGATTACTTCATTTGGATTATCTCCATGTTCAAATCATGCTTTATAGACCATACATTCATTATGTTAAATTGGCTATGAATGAACCTGGTAATACTAAATCTTATCAGTATGCAAATGGTATGAAGTGTTTTGAAGTTTCTAAACAAATTATTTCATTAGCAAAAGATATGATTCAAAGTAAACTGTTGAATGGAAGTTATTGGTTCTCAGTCTATACAATCTTCTTCTCGGTTGCTTGTTTGGTTTATTATTTCCTTGAAATTGATAACAATAATGAAGAAATTAAACAATCTATTGAAATTGGAAAGCAGATTCTTAGTGGGTTAAAACAACGTTCAGTTAGTGCAGAGAGAATTTATGACTTATTGAATCATATGTTTGAGAATTATGACCGTCACAATATCCATTTACAAGAAATCCAATCTCAAAGAGATACTCCACAACCAATAATAACTAAACGTATTCCACAAACTGGTCCTTTCACTTCTCAACATGATCTTCCACTTAATACTTATACATCACCAAATAATACACCAGCAGTGAATACAATGGCAACACATACTTTTGATAATCCATCACAATCATCAAGAATTCCTGAAAGTGTTAGACCAATAGCAGATCCTTTATCATATGATCTACAACCTACATTAATTCCATCATCTGCACCAATGAACCTTGATCAATCCAGTACTATTGATGATATCGATTTACAACTATTTGGTCGTTTCTTACCATCTTATATGTTACAAAAACCAACACCTGCTGCTACTACTACAAAAGCTGCTGCTCAATTTGAACTGATGCAATCAGAATCACCAGAAGATGGTATGAGAACTGATGATCATGAGTTTGACTGGGATCGTTTCATTGATAAAGGTGATGCATTGAACTTTGACTTGGACTTATAATTGTATATTAACTTGTATATTAGTATACTACCAGTAAATTTCGTAGTATTATACAGGTCGGGTAACCCCCTGTCTTTGATGCCTGATTCGCGAAACTTCTTCTTTCCCCCGCAAATAAATTACCGAGGCCGCAGTAAACATTTAATACTCTTTGTTTTGCTTCAAATGGTCAATCGATAATGATCATTTCTACGCCTCGTGTTACTCAGTTGGATGCATTTCTTCTTGATAATGAGCTCATCTCCCACTTGCTGGACAAGGTGGCAAGTGCCGTTTCAAGCGATCAGAAGGCCGAGTTATCGCTACTTTTACGCTTAGTTCTTTATAAATTAACATTATGGGATAAATCTCAGAGTTATGGAATGTTTTTGATGAATTTGAAGTATGAAGACTTACATAAGGCTAAGAAAGCTGCTTATTTCACCTGGGTTGTACTTAGTGGCTATACCAATGAGAAGTTATCTAGTAAAGTTTATGATGATGATAACGGTGAAAATTGGAGGAAGTTATGGAAAGTTGGTGAAAAAGTTGTTAAAGTTTCTGAATTTGTTAATCTTTTAATATTCTTAGTGAAAGGTGATTATCCATCATTAGCACTACGGTTATTAAACGTTAAGATCTCGGTTAATTCTATTGAATTGGCTAAAGCTAACAAAGGTAACGTTTCATATGAATTCCAAAATAGACAATTGGTGTGGAATACTTTTTTGGAATTCATCATCTTCATATTACCAATGTTTAAAAACTCAGGTATAAACTCAATATTTACAAAGTTATTACAAAAACCATCAAAAATTCAGGATCAACTTGAATACAAACATTTGAAAGAACGAGAATGTGCAATTTGTCTAGAATCAGGTAAAAGACAAAGAATTACAAATCCATATCAAACATCATGTGGTGATAAGTATTGTTATGTATGTATAGTAACTAAAATGGAGCAATCAAAATTATCAGGTGAAGAATGGAAATGTTTAAAGTGTGGTGAAGATGTACATTACGCAAAACCATTTGAAGATATCGATAAGAAAGCTGTGAAATTGGAATTGCCGCATGAAATTGAAGAAAACCCCATATCAGATGAAGAAGAACCAAGTGATTATGAAGATAACCATATGTTGGATGATAAAGATGATCATTTACAGTTCCATGACTCTGAGCATGATACTGGATATGAAGATGACTTTGAACATGATGAGTTTGATGAAATTGATGAAACAAATGAAGATATGTATGAAGATGACCTTTAACTTTGATACAATACATTCCCAATGGTTGCTCCCGTAGTTTTGCTCAAACTTTAACGAGGTAAACGTTATTGTTATGTAAGGAGTTATGCATAACACAATGAACTTAAACTTTAATTGAGCAACGTTGTCTAAGAATCGTGCATTGATTGAATATTTGACAAGGAACTTGTTAAACTTTAAAAAAATGGCATGTATATATATAGAGGCAGAGGCAGTTATCAAATGTTAGTTGGATTATCTTACAATGACAATAATGGCAATGACAACAGATACATCTGGTGCTACCACACCTTCTACCTCGGAGGCAAGCGTGAATATCCCCTTAGCATCGCTCTCACTTGATGCACCAAATTCTCCTGCAATGACAATAATCGCAATGACAACAGATACATCTGGTGCTACCACACCTTCTACCTCGCAGGCAAGCGTGAATATCCCCTTAGCATCGCTCTCACTTGATGCACCAAATTCTCCTGCAAATGAAGAAGAAGAAGTTGAAGAATGTGTAAAGTATCTTTGTGGTACTCACAGAACCTGTAGGGATCTTATTATGGATAATAGGAAAAAGATCTCATCCGATCCAAAAGGCTGGGGTTTACGCTTCATTGCCCTTTGTATGGCAGCTGCCTATGGTGGTCGAATTGGAACAGAACGATACAATTATTGTCTGGGTAATGTTAGCTTATCATCTATTGGGAGGGGAATAGTAAATGGTCTTAATCAAGAAAGACTCTTGAGAATACGCCCTTTATGTCATATTGGTCACGTTATTCTCTACTTTTGGGCTACAAGTGCTAATGCAAGAGAAAAACTTTTGAACAAATTTGGAGTTGGACTGAACAAGGCTTACTATGATTCAGATGGTGATTCAAATGCTTCAAGTAATATAGGAGGTAAACATTTATGGGTTAAATCCAGAAAACGTGTTCGTTCTTACATCAAAGCATTCATTTTGGATGATATACAGTGTAAATTTCCAAAAGATGACAAAGTGTTTGCTGATCTGATGAAGCTTATGGGTATTGAAGTCTGATTTCTACTGTGTCTTTTTTTCTTTCTAGTAATGTAATGAATTTTTGATTATAAATGAGTAGGAAGGGGGGGTGGTAGTCATTATGTAGTTATGGTTTTGTTGGACCAATAACAGGCTCGTTTTGCTTTCTCTTGTATTCATCAATCTCATCTTCGGTAGCATGATTTCTCTGTTTGACGAAATCCACACTTGATTGATATCCGTCCCATACAATTTTTTGTCTCTTTTGATCATTATTAGACTTATTTGGGTTCATTAATGCCTTCAAGTTATCAGCTGCTTCATCTGGATTGAGATTTGTATTTTTGATCTTTGCCTCATATTTGGCTTTCTCTTCTTTATACTTTGGATCACGAAGTAATATTTCCATATGACGTTGGAAATTCTGTTCAGGTATCATTTTACCAGTTATTGGACATTGAATCAATTTCGGTGTCTCTGAAGAAGCTTTTATTCTTGTTGTACCAAATTGTCTAATCTTCATACCTGGTACAGATGGAACAGCTGTGTTAGTTGGTTCAGGAATAGTTAAAGCTGTAACTTCTTTACTCTTCTGATCTAAGGATTTCAATTGTAACTGTTGAATCGTCACGGGTTGTTCCAATTCTGTAACACTATCAACTTCTGTGAATTCAATGGTCTCAACAATAACAAAGTCACCCCAATCAACTCTGGCAAACCTTAGTTTTTTCTCCTCCTTATCACGTTTCTCTTGTTCTGTATTTGCTCTTTGTGTCACTTCATATTCTGCTCTCTTATAAGCCCTCTCTAATAACTCATCTGTAGGAATAACATCAAATTCATCAGATAAGATTCTCTTGTATTGATCAACATATCTTTGAAATAATGGGTTTAAAGAATGATCTGACTCAAGAAAGGCAAATTGAAGTTGTTGATCTGGGTATTTGTTCTTGATTGCCTGTTTATAATCTTCTCCATTAACAGCAACAAATTGTGCTACCAATTTTAAAGTATCAAGATCTTTAGTAGAGATCACTGGTAATGACACTGTGAATTCTAATGGAGGTATAGGTTCAAGTTCTTTTATATTCTTTGTCTTAGTTTCATCCAAATCTTCTAAGAGATCATCCTTATGATCCATTAAGAACTTATAATAACCATTATAAGCATCTTGTGGTTCCAAAAAGGTGAATTTTGATTGTGGTTGTTGTCGAACCTTCTCTTCAAACTCGGGCCCATTACGTGCAACATACTGTGCTGTTTTGATGACAATGGCCCTAAGAGCTGGTGGAGGTATAACCACACCTTCTGGCACCTCTAAATCCATCTCTTTTGCCTTCAAAGTTCAAGTACTTTTGAGAATGTGTATGGTTTCTTAACTTCTTAGAAAAATCTACTTGGGGAGGGTGGGAATAAATAGGGAGGGGGGCTGCTTATGTAATAAAAATTATTCTTTTTTGGATTACATAATGCATTACGTAATAATATTATCCTTATCCAGTATACTTCCCGATTAGGCAATCGCATCCGCAGATCAGTACGAAATGACAAATACGCAAATTTCCTTGAAGATTATGTAAAGGTGAAAGAGCAAGGACAATAGAGAAAGGAAAGAAAGATATAAATGACTACAATCGATCATACTCTCCTGGTATTATCTGGTAAAGGAGGTGTTGGGAAATCTTCAATAACTCTCCAATTGGCTCTTCAACTGGCTGAGAATCATACCGTTGGTGTATTGGACTTAGACTTAACGGGTCCTTCACTTCCCCGGATGTTTGGTGTTGAAAATCATAAAGTATTCCAATCAACTCAAGGATGGCTCCCTGTTCAGGCATCTCCCAATCTTAAAGTGATGAGTATAGGTTTTTTACTTGGAGATAGAGGAAATAGTGTTGTTTGGAGAGGTGCTAAAAAGACAGGAATGGTTCAACAGTTCCTTAGAGATACTAATTGGGGAGATCATCTCGATTATTTGATCATTGATACTCCACCAGGTACAGGAGATGAACATATCGCCCTAGCAGAAGAGTTATCTACCGTTGATGGTGCCGTTATTGTGACAACTCCACAAATGGTTGCCATAAATGATGTTAAAAAGGAGATCAATTTTTGTCATAAGGTTAAGTTTGATATCCTTGGTGTTGTCGAGAATATGAGTGGATTCACATGTCCACATTGTGATGATTGTACTGATGTCTTCTCATCTGGTGGTGGTGAAAAATTATGTAATGATCTTGGTATAACACTCTTGGGTAAAGTACCCATTGATCCTGCATTTGTGGAAGTTGTTGAAAGTCAAAAAGTTGTACAAAATTATAGAGATACAAAGATGAGTCAAGTATTTGAACCAATTGCTAAGCAAATATTACAGAAAGTCGAAGAGAAAGTTATAGAAAGGACTTTACAAAATGCATCTATTTGATTATATATTGTGCAACTATTATATCTATGTAGTTATTTTACCATGTCAAGGCAAATAGTGCCATTATTAAACACCAACAAGCATCATCAATTAAACACAAACTTTTACTCAATATTCCACCATCACATATCATTAAAATTTTCATCTCTGGGTACAAAATGATAAATTTCACCCATAAGGCTTTATCACCATAATCAAACATAACGGTTTTCCAAAAAATGTATGATATTAATACTATCGTTTGTACAAAGAACAAGATGAAAAGTGAACGTAATAACACCCGAGGGAAATGACGATAAGATACCTTATAATCCAAATCTAAATCTGGTGATGAATATTTCCTATTGTAAATGAACAATAGATAACTCCATAATATCACTTCTAGTAATGGATACACAGATATTGGAAGGAAATTTTTCAAGATCACAAGTAAATAAAGTATCATTCTGGGTTTTGATCTCCTAGAATGGCCATTGGGGAAGTCATACAAGTAGTGATATGGCATGATATTAAACACAACTTGTACTAACCAAGTGTATAAATGGATGGGTGTCCCCTCATCGGTTACAAGATGGAACAACTTAACAGCTTGATAATAACACATTACATTGAGCAAATTCTTAACTTGAAGGTAAATGGACTCATCTGTTGATGATCTCCACTTAAATGCATACCAACAGTTGATTATCAAACTTATAATCAGGCATAACATCACAAATGATGCCCTAATAATCAATAAATCTTCATCATCAGTATCTTCAAATGAAACATCTAATGATCCATCACCAACGGATAATAAGCACCATATACCGGTATCTTTCACACGCATCACCTGTGATCCATTCACTATAAACCCATATTCTGTTTCTTTGACATCAACAATGAATTTCCCTAAGATTTGACATTTTTGTTCAATGACCAATTCCTTGGTACATAATTGTAATGAAGATCTCTTACCAGTTAATGAGTTCACAAGGGGTAGATCTTGTCCTAAAGGGGACAATGGTAACAATTCTATAGGTAACTCATTCATTAAGGCATCTGTCATATGATAGAACATCACTGATTGTGGATTTGAGCTATTAAGATGAAGTAAAACACCTTCCTTTAAAGGGTAACATCTATGGTTAATCACATCTGTTGAAGCTGTACATAATGCAAACGATATGAATAAACATATAATAACCAACATCTTTCCATATCTCTTGACATTTCACCAATATCTTATCCTTTCCTCCCCTTTCTTTTTCTATAGGAAGGGAAGAATCGGAGGAGATAAATGAGCCCTGTTTTTGAGTATGTATAAATGTGTGCCCTTACCGTGTGTGGCCGTATCATGTGTGGCCGTATCATGTGTGTGCCCGTATCATGTATGTGTGTGCCCGTACCGCTTTTAATGGGATTAATGGATATTTCAGTTACAATTTTCTTTACTTTGTTTAAATGAATATAATGAAGAGAAAAGATATAATATGGCTAAGAGTGGTAAGACAAGTTCAAATGGTTTCAAACCACCTTCAAAAGTACCAACGTCATTATATTTCAAATCTCAACAATCCGATCCACAACCTTTGATACGACATCATCATGAACAGATTCTTACAATTGAGAATTTTTATACAAATTCATTTGCATCACAATTATTAAAAGAATTACAATCATTAACATTAGAAACTACACCATTGATAAAATCTCGTCATTATGCAGCAAGAGTTAATGATCGTATAAGTATTGAAGATACACAAGCTGCTTCAAATTTATGGAATACATTATTACCAATCTTACAAATTGATAAAGATTGGAAAACTGAATTTGCAAATGCAAAAGGTTTGAATCCTAATATTAGAATCTATAGATATGGTAAAGGTCAATATTTTGGTAAACATGTGGATGAATCTGTAAAGACATTTGTCCCATCTGGTATTACTAAATGGACGTTATTATTATACTTGACAGGAACTAAAGAGGGTCTTATAGGTGGTGAAACCGTGTTTTATGATGATATAACAAGAGAAAAAATCTCAATTATACCAAGAAAGGCAGTGGTATGTTTGCATAAACATGGAATTGATTGTTTAGAACATGAAGCAATGGCTGTTGAAAATGGTGAGAAATGGGTTCTTAGAAGTGATATAGTCTTTTAATTCAATTCATCTATGACATATAATATATCTGCATTCAATAATCTTCAGAAAAAGAAGGACAAAAAAAGAATAATGAGCTTTAATTTGATAAGCTTCAAGAAGAAAAAGAATTTAAAAAAAATAATGATTTCGCCCAGGATCGAACTGGGGACGTTCTGCGTGTTAAGCAGATGCCATAACCAACTAGACCACGAAACCACCTTATTGAAAGTTCAGATTTTCTGTTTCGACGGAAATTGCCGCGCGTGCCTCTGTCACGTGATTCATCACGTGACTCAATCAGTTTTTTGTTTACTTTATATTTTACCAAGTTTTGTTAAAGAAAAGAATATATATATCTATTATCAATTTGTGAATGTATTGATCAATATATCAACTCATTTATATTTATATAATGTCTTATATTCAGTTTTTGTTATAAGATATAGCAACATTCGTAGATATACCATCTTCTGATGCCCTTCTCACCCTCGGAAATGCCCCCGGAATACATTAAAGCAATCAGAAATCTCCCGCGAATTAGGTCGCGGCAAATGTTCGCCCCCCAAAAAAAAAAAAAAAAAAAAAAAAAAAACAATTCGCGGAAAGTTCACCTCGACTTTTTCCTCATTCAGGAGGCCCTCCCACCCTGTTTCTCTCACCCTTCCACCCAACACCGCGAAGTGCGAAGTACGCGTAAACAGTGCTCTGTGTGATCTCTTCATTAAGGTAAACGGATTACTCAAATCTCTGCTGCTATCGATTCCAACAATTTTTGCACATCTTTTGTTGCTGGTTAGCCGCCGTATTGGAAGTTACTGAAAACATTTGAAATAACCGCCCTTCAGTGGCAAAAAATTTTCTGAAACAAAACAAAACAACACAAAGACTCTTTTTTGAGCGGGGGTCCCCATCATGGTAGGTAATACCACAGGAAACAACGTTTGTCGTCGTTGTAAGAAGAAAAGACCTGAAGATGAGCCAATGGAGACGGCGCGCTACAGAACTTGTAAGCCATGTCGTGAGATTGAGCGTAAGTTGAAGAGAATTAAAAAAGCTCAACTTACTGGTCAATCTGTTGATGAGATTCATGCTGAACTTCAAAGTAAGAAAGCTCAAGAGATTGAACAAAACATCATTCAAATGGCTCGTCAAGTGACCAATTCCTTACCACAAAGTGATGTTCAAGGACTCGCTGATGCGGTTAATGGAGTTGGTGGTGATCTTTCAATGCATCATCATCAACATCTTAATGATATCAATGCTGCTGTTAGTGCTGCTGCTGCTGCTGTTAATGCCGTTAATCAAGGTCCTCCACAGATTCATCAATATGATCAATCTAGAGATAGTATTGCTACTCATCATCAACCATTGATGCCTGTGCAATCTGCAATTGATGCTCAAAAGGAAATTCCAATTGATGAATCTTTATTGAAACAAGGTACTGATGATGATGATGTTAATGCGAGTTCTCTTCAATCTGCAAATGGAACGGGGGATAAAGCGAGTTTAACTAAATCCCCCATTTTGAAGTCAGAGGTTAGCCCATCTACTGCTGTTTACACATCCGGCGAGCAAACTGACTCTAAACCAACCCCACAGCAATTCAACAACAACAACATTATCAACAACATCAACAATATCAAACAAGAAGGAGAGAGAAGAGAAGAAGTAGAAGTACAAGTACAAGAAGAAGAAGAAGAAGATTGCCAACTTGGAATGATTGAAAAACAAACCGAAGAAGAAAATCAAGAGGTTAATGTTGATCAATCTGAACTTGAAGCGAGTTTAACCAATGGGTTAAAACAACATATCAAAGGTGAAGGTGCTCATTATTGCCTTTACTGTGGTGTCGAACGTTCTATTGATGACAATGGCCGTTATAACTTATGTGGTAATTGTGTCAATAATCCGTTGCAAAAGGAAAACGTTTATGATGAATTTGAATCTTATTTGGTTCGAATTGAAACCGGTCAAGTTGAAAATCTTCACAACATTATCTTTATAAAGAAGACATGTGATGATATTCCAGATTTTGTTCAATTTAATGATGGTGATAAGACCGATTCCAATAATTTGGTTGATGTCGTCACTGCTTTAAATGATCACTATATTTACAGAATCATGGAAAGATCCGGTTTTAGATTTTCCAAATCAAGTTCAAACTTTTCTGCTAAACCTTTCCCAAAATCTATTAAGCTTCTTTTTAAATGTAAGCAAGATATAAAGACGGTGCAAAAGCAACAAATGATCTCTCTACATGATCAACCAGCTGCTACAGTTCCAGGTGGTAACAATAGTAATGTTAATAACAGAAGATTGAAAACGGAAGATTGTCATTCCAATTTCTATTTGAGTTATGACGTTATTGCCAAGAGTTTGAACATTAAGTTTAATCATATTGCTCATACTCCATACTTGGCTAAGTTGTATACCGAAGGAGTTATTGACAAAGTTCGTCAAATAGCATCCAAGGAAGATGGCGCAAAGGAAGGTTTTGCCCTGTGGAGAGAAATTGCTGAGCAAGAACAGAACACCCAGTTGAAAAATGAAATGAGTACCGTTAAGGAAATGGTTTTTTGTAAAGACTTTGGTCCCTTCTTCAAGAATTTTACCTACTAAAGGTAGCTTTCTATATGTATGCTTTTTAAAAAAAAAAAAAAGAACTCGAGACTCTTGTTTGTCTTATTGTTTTTGATGTTTGTTGAAAAGTGAAGTTGTTGTTGGCTTTACTTTTTTTTTTTATTATTGTTTTCCTATCTATTTTTTTTTTTATCTTACTATATCACTACTTTGTTATCTGTTACTATTAGTTCCGCTTTAAAGAGTGTCCTTTTTATATATTTTCAAACTTTCTTTTTTTTTCTCCATATTTACATCCGTTTTTAATTCGTTATTCAAGTTCATATTGAGTCTATTGAAAGATGTTATCTTTTATTAAAAGTGCTTTTATGACCCAACAAGAACATGAACTGTGTTTTTATATGACTTTTCCTTCCCTCTCCCCTTTTTTTTTCCCCTCCCACCTTTTTTTATATGGCTATCTTTTATATCTACACGCTATTGTTTCAATTACTCTATATTTTGTAAAGGTTCATCTCATTGCTTCCCCTATGGATTTCCTAAAACGGCTTGTTTTTGGTGCCTTTTTTTTTTTTTTTTTTCCTTTTTCCTGGCGCACATCAACAGAAATTTTGTGCAGCTCTGTATCATTTTGTTTCTGTTTCTTTCCTGTGTGTCGTCACTTGTGACTGTTTTTAGGTCTTTTTTGCTGTTAACTGTGTGTCTCTGAATCGTCTCTTGGAGTCTCCCATCAACATTTCTTTGTACCTCTTTTCTTGAATTACTCATCGTATCAACAATTATCGGAGTTTGATACCTACAACACAGAGACGGAAAAAGCTGCTATGCAAAGCTGACATGGACAAATACACTAACAAGTACCATCCAGATTTCATTCCAGGTACTACCAACATCTACTCGTCTAACAACTTGGAGAACGGTGTCCTGTACAAAAACAAACTTAAGAAAGAAGGCGATGTCATCCTCATTCCACAACCATCAGATTCTCCAAATGATCCACTTAACTGGTCTCCAAAGAGAAAGTTTGCTCATTTTGCCGTTATGGCATTTGTGACTGCCTTCACCGCTGCTACTTCAAACGATGCCGGTTCTACTCAGGACTCATTGAACGAAATGTATGATATCTCCTATGATGCCATGAACACTGGTGCTGGTGTTTTATTCCTTGGTATCGGTTACGGTACCTTGTTCCTTGCTCCATTCTCCTATTTGTATGGAAGAAAACTCCCTTACTTGATCTCAATCGGTTTGGGATTGATCGGTGCCATATGGTTTGGTTATTCCAAGAAAACTTCTGATACTATTTGGTCCCAACTCTTTGTCGGTATCTCTGAATCTTGTGCTGAAGCCGCTGTCCAGCTCTCATTGACTGATATTTATTATCAACATCAACTTGGTTCTGTTTTGACTGTCTATATCTTGTCTACATCTGTCGGTACCTATTTATCCCCATTAATTGGTAATTTCATGTCAACAAACATTGGGTTCAGATGGGTTGGATGGTCTGGTGCAATCATATCTGGTGCCTTGATGTTGGTTTTGATTTTCTTAACGGAAGAAACCAGTTTCGAAAGAAACAAATATATCACACCATTGAGCTCTAAACAATCTGTTGATGGTGTTGAGAATGGTACAACATTGGTTTCTAGTAAACAGCCAGAGTCAGCCGATGAGAAGAGTGTGACTTCAAAGACTGATGATACGCACGTTCAGACTAGACGTCATAGTATACATGAGGAACTTATTGATGGTTCTAAAGAACCTATGAAGTCCTATTGGCAAAGAGTTGCGCTGATCACGCCTGCTTCTAATTTGAAAGGAATTGGATTCAAGCAATATTGGCAACATATCCTGATCAACTTGAAAATGTTCACATTCCCTGGAATCATCCTTTCTGGTCTTTTCTGGGGTTTTCAAAATGCTTTCCTGTCATTTTACTTGACGAGTGAGGACACTTTCTTCTATGACCCTCCATATAACTATTCCAATACTGGTGTTGCTTTGATGAACATTCCATGTTTGATTGGTTCAGTTATTGGATGTATTTATGCTGGTATCTTGTCTGACTACTTCACTTTATGGATGGCTCGTCGTAACAACGGTGTCGTTGAGGCTGAGTTCAGATTGTACTTTGCCCTGTTGACTGCCATCTTTGGTTCTGCTGGTTTACTTATGTTTGGTATCGGCGCAGACAAGAATTTGCCTTGGCCAGTTATGTACGTTGGCCTTGGATTCATCGGATTCGCCTATGGTTCCGGTGGTGACATTGCCCTGTCCTACAGTATGGAAGGTTCGGAGCTTGTCTTAGAGTCTATGGTCTGTGTTGCTGTCATCAACAACACTATCAGTTGCATCTTTACATTCACTTGCTCTCTATGGCTCGACGCTTCTGGAACTTCCAATGTTTACATTGCTCTTGCTGTTATCAACTTTGGAGTTATGTCGCTTGCTATCCCAATGATTATTTGGGGTAAAAAGGCTCGTAAATGGACAAAGAAGTGGTACTTGGAGTTCTTGGAGATTAGAGACGGTATTTGAGTAGTCATGTGCCATATTATTGGTTCCGAACTGCTCATATTATATGCTAAGCGGTGGTGTGTTTTTCAGGTTTAGTTGTTTGTTTCTTTAGAGTTTGTTCTATAAACTACTACGTGTAACTACTTGTAGACATGACGTATATATTTTTGAGGGAGTATGGGGACCAAATTATGGTGATATAAGATTAATGTAAAGCTTTTAGAAGAATAATATGATATATATTTGTTGTTATAAAGGATTCCAAGAATGGATGAAGAAAGTAAAAAGGGAAAGAACAAACATTGAGGAGATAAACTTCAATGTTAAGAAGTACACCAGGTACCAGTTTTCAGTTACTGCCCTGGCATCTAGGCCTTAGCCTCACGCTTACCAATTGGTTCACCAGGGTTGTACAACTTCCAGGACCATGCTTCAGCGTTAGCATCAGGAATAGCATCACGTTTTCCGATTGGTTCACCTGGGTTATACAACTTCCAAGACCATGGCTCAGCATTGGCATCACGCTTACCGATTGGCTCACCCGGGTTATATAACTTCCAAGACCATGCTTCAGGAATAGCATCACGCTTACCGATTGGCTCACCTGGATTGTAGAGTTTCCAAGACCATGGCTCAGCATTGGCATCACGCTTACCAATTGGCTCACCTGGGTTGTAAAGTTTCCATGACCAAGGCTCAGCATTAGCATCAGGAATAGCATCACGTTTTCCGATTGGCTCACCCGGGTTATATAACTTCCAAGACCATGCTTCAGGAATAGCATCACGCTTTCCAATTGGTTCACCTGGGTTGTAGAGTTTCCAAGACCATGCTTCAGGAATAGCATCACGCTTACCAATTGGCTCACCTGGGTTGTAGAGTTTCCAAGACCATGCTTCAGGAATAGCATCACGCTTACCAATTGGCTCACCTGGGTTGTAGAGTTTCCAAGACCATGCTTCAGGAATAGCATCACGCTTACCAATTGGCTCACCTGGGTTATACAACTTCCAAGACCATGGCTCAGCATTGGCATCACGCTTACCAATTGGTTCACCTGGGTTGTAAAGCTTCCAGGACCATGGCTCAGCGTTAGCATCACGCTTGGACAATTCTTCACTCATCTCTTGATAAGCGATCGTGGTGTTAATGAAATAGACAGCATCGTCTAGAACAATTGGTGCAATGTCGTCACCGAGAGCGATAGCTTCAATGATGGCAGCATCACTGAATGGGAACTCAACATCTGTAGAGGAACCCTCATCAGATTCGAGTAAAACGTCCTCGGCAGCAGCTTTGGAAAACAACAAGAATGCAGAAGCAAAGAGATAAGTGGATGGGTGCATTTTGCAAGAGAGTGGATACAATGAAAGTAGACTTCCTTGTGATGATGGAAAGACATTTGAGAAAACAAAAAGTCTATGAAGATAGCAGGGTCCTCGTCCTTCTTTATATTTTTTTTCTGGATGTATAATGCGTTATGAGGCTCTATCTGATGAAACATTATTTGACAAAATCTTGTTCCCTCAAATGGAGACTTTAATTAGTTGTGGCCGGCCCCTGTGTCAGAGTTGATCGATTGGAGTCCCAAAAGGGTAATTATTTCTTGCATCAAAAACTGCCTCCCCGGCACCCGAGGCTGCAAATCCACAGTGAGCAGTCACACCGATGCAGGTTTTAACACAGATCTTCTGCATAGACTGGCATCTTAGTTTTTGAAAGCGTGTGAGCCTCAATTACTTATACGAACTCTCCTTACATTTTTTTGTATGGCGAAAGCGATTTTCCAACCTGTTCCGAACAAAGAAAGCACCCCTTTTTTTTTTCTTCTTTTGGAAATCATTACTGTTTCCCCCTCATTTATGACCTTATCTGGACTGTCTCAGAGGATGCATTTCAGTTTGATACAGTTTATTGAGTAGGTGCCCATACTTGATCATGGATAGACCAATGTCTCTACCTGCTTTCCATCGTGGTACTTTCACTCTATAGCTTATTTACAGGGGAACTCATTAGTTTGAAATAAATAAAAGAACTTGATGCCATAGACTAACTCTGGTTTCATAAGAGATTATATGACTTAGCCATGTGCTTTAAGTTGTACTTTCAAGATCTTGACATGGTGCATAGACACTGTAACCCACATTATACGCGGTAGACTGGCTCGTGTGGTGTTTTCTGCTTTTTTTTTTTTTGATTTGAGGCTATTAATCTAAGTAAAGTAATTAACTGACTTTGTTTTATATTCTCCCTTTGGAGTCCCAAATAGGAAATCTAGATACAAGGCGTATACTCGGAAAGCCAAATGCTGCATGTCGAGTTCCGCTCTGTGTGTATTATTAACCCAGTTATTGTTTAAGGATCTACAAGTATCTTAAGTGGGGAGAAATTCATAAAGTGTCAATTGAGCGATTATTAAATCTAGTTTTGAGTATAATTCAAACCTGGAACATCTACGGTGTTCGTCTCTTTAATCACTGTAGCCAATTGATCTTTGGCCTCTTTAATATCCTTCTCCCACTGTTCCTTTACACGCTTCAACAAGTCCGGCTTTTGAAGCAGATCTAATCCTGTGAATGCAAGACACATACCAGTTTCCAAAGCTGAGGCATGGCCCTGAGGCTCACCGGCACCTTGAGTGAACTCCTTTGAATGAGGTGCTGTCCCACCGGGGGATTTGACATAAAATGATGGATGTAAAGATGGTAAAACCCAAGAGACATTACCTTGGTCGGTGGATGCTCCAACATAACCATTACGACGACATTCAGCAACAGAAGGGATGTCATTACCAAAGACATCGTTCATATAAGCATTATAACGTTCAGCTAAAACGTCATTTGGAATATGGTTGTAATAAAGCATCAAAGGTTCAGTTTTAAACTTGCATCCTGTAGCTAAGGCACCAGCTTTAATACAATTCATCACTTTCGCCTCCAACTCTTTCATTCTACCCAAAGTTGGAGCCCTAACTGAGACACTTGCAGAAGTGTATCCAGAGATGATATTTGGTGCTGATCCACCATTACTTATGTACATTTGCACTATATCTGTGGCTTTCAATTGTTGTCTTAACACTGCCATAGAATTATACATAATGACCATTGCATCCAATGCGTTAATACCTTGCCATGGTGAAGCTGCTGCATGGGCTTCTTTACCAAAATATTCCAATTTGAAGTTGTTAATTGCAGTTGTTAATGCAATACCATTTGGACCAATGTTAGACCCATGACCAATTAAAGAAACATCACAACCTTCATAAGCACCTGCTTCTATGAATCTAATCTTACCACCTCCACCTTCTTCAGCTGGTGTACCAAACAATTTCACAGTACCAGGGATACAAAATTTGGACATTGCCATTGCCGTTGAAATTGCAGATGTAACACCGCAAATGGCAATCAAGTTATGACCACAGGCATGTCCAAGACCTGGAAGGGCATCGAATTCCGCATTGAAAGAAATAACAGGAGTTTTTTCCGTAGCATTAAAGGAGAACTCACAGATGAAGGCCGTGTCCATACCACAAGCATGTCTCGTGACTTTCCAACCAGGTTGTTTCTCCATAAACTTTGTTAAAGTGGCATGAGCAAATCTCTCTTCATAGTTCAGTTCAGGGTTTTTCCAAATGGAATGCTGGATCTCAAACAACTCATCATTAAGACTCTCAATCTGCTCTTGAACAAAATTAGTAACTTCTTCTGGTAATATGTCCCCTCTTGTAGAAGCCTCAGTTGTGTAATTGACCTCAACAAATCCGTCTGCACGATCAGAAGTGTACACTGAACGCATAATTCTTTTGTTTGACTACTGACGAATCTTTACTTTCTGTCAAAAGAAAGAGCTTTTCTTTCTCTCTTTTAAAGATAACGAAACTTATCGACTTATCGAGAGGGAGGGGGGCCCCCTCGAGGGGTTGCGGAGTTCGGAGATTTCACCCAAAGGGGTAATCTCCGGCGCAATACTACTTTTGTAAGCGTTCTTTAAATATATATATTTACTCTTTATATTCAAGCTCTAAGAGGGACTCAATTACTGGTGAAGTATCGGATAATCCCTCTTTTGCCTTCTTAATATCTTGGTAAAACTTTTCCTTAACGGATTTCAATAGTTCTGGTCTTTGTAATAATTCCAAACCCATGAATGCTAAGCAAATACCTGTTTCTTTACCAGATTCATGAGCTTGTAGTGTTCCAGCAGCATTAGCAAAATCTTTAGTATGAGGTCCACTACCTGTTGGGTTTTGTACTTGGAACAATGGATGTAAAGAAGGAATCACCCAAGAGACATTACCTTGATCTGTAGAAGCACCTGAAGATGTACGATAATCTTCTTCCAATGGAACAACGTTATTACCAAAGACATCATTCATATAAGTTCTATATCTTTTTGCCAATATATCATTTGGAATATGGTTATAATAACAATCAAGATAAGTTATTTTGAATTTACAAGATGTTGCTAAAGCACCAGCTTTAACACAATTTATAATTTTATTTTCCAATTCTTTCAAACGACCTAAAGTTGGAGCTCTAACTGCAAAATTTGCAGATGAATAACCAGTAATTATATTTGGAGCTGATCCTCCATTTGCAATGTTACATTGAACAACATCAGTTCCAAGAAGTTGTTGTCTTAAAACCGATATAGAATTATACATAATGATCATTGCATCTAATGCATTAATTCCTTGCCATGGAGAAGCTGCTGCATGAGCTTCTTTACCAAAATATTCCACTTTGAAATTTTGAATAGCAGTTGTTAATGCAATTGCCTTTGGTGGTAATTGCATTCCATGACCAATTAAAGAAACATCACAATTTTCATAAGCTCCTTCATTAATAAATTTAATTTTACCACCACCAAATTCTTCTGCTGGTGTACCAAATAATTTTATAGTACCTGAGATATCAAATTTTTGCATTGCTAAAGCCATAGAGATAGCACCAGTTATAGAACAAAGAGCAATCAAATTATGTCCACAAGCATGTCCAATATTTGGAAGGGCATCATATTCTGCATTGAAAGAGATAATAGGAGTTTTCCCGGAAGCATTAAGGGAAAATTCACAAATGAAGGCAGTTTCCATACCACAAGCATGTCTTATGACTTTCCAACCAGGTTGTTTCTCCATATAATCAGTGATTTGTGCATGTGCAAAGTATTCTTTATAAGCGAGTTCTGGGTTTTCCCAAAGAGAGTGTTGTAACTCATAGAGTTCATTGTTGAGTCTTTTGACTTCTTGTTTGACGAATTCGATGATCTCCGGTTTAAGAAGTTCCATTGTATATCTTTATATCTCTTTATATATCTCTTTATATATAAAGATATAAGATAAAGAGGAAAGATATAAGAGGAAAGAGAAAAGATAAAGAGGAAAGAAAAGAGAGAGTTATGCTGACTCGGGACACATGACTCTTATCTCGAGCTGTATGTCTCGGAGATAAGCGGAGACTCCTCATTTGGCCAATTCTTCTTATCTTCTTCTTATCCTCTTCTTATCCTCTTATCCCAAGAGATTATCTTCTAAAAGTACTTTAAAACTAAAAACTAATGGGAAAAGAAGGAAATATATATATATATATATATATAGAGATATGTTTATATAATGTCTGCTTATGTAATATATTACGTAAAAAGAGTGCTAAATGTCCCGATTCGGAAACAAAAGCGACGATTTTAAAACCCAAACAAACGCGTCTCTCTCTCTCTCTCTCTTTTTATACCTCTTTAACTCTCTTTATCTCTATTAAATTGCTTCTGAAAAGCTTCTCTTTATAGGAATGCTATGGCTCTTCGTTCTCACGAGTCTGACACTCTTGGGACGGTGCTTATCGGCCACTTTACACAAATGTGTTCCCTTCCATTCAGTTACAGAGGGATCAAAGATTTGGTTATCAACACAAAGAAATACAACTTTTATGATATATCATTATCCATTGGTGATGTATTCTAACATTCCTTATGACTTTGGTGATCTGCCTATACATTTCTATTCCAAAACGGATGATTTCACAGTTTGTGGATTATCTGAATGGAATGGACATTATTGTAATGTATTTGGTCATTTTACTTTAAGAACTACAAAAATTTATAAAGAAGAATTTAATATGACAGGTAATTTCAATTGGTGGGATTCTTTTGAATCTGAGAAATTTGGTTCCAAAATTTTAACAAATGAATTCATTTGGTATAATGATGGTAATAAACAATTTAATATTCCATTTGAAGGTACTTGGTGTATAGCTGCTTATCAAGATGGTCATAATTTAATGGATATAAAAGTTGGTTATAATCAATCATTTGGAGAATTAAGTGTATTGGGATGGATGACACTTAAATCTCTCTACTTACTTTGTTTAATAGAATTGATAATAATTGGTTATAATATGAAGTTCTCTTATAAAAGATCTTTTGATATTACAGAACTTTGTATTATAACTCTTTTATATCATTGGTGTTGGGCTTCTTATCTTCATTCTTCAAATCAGAAATCCATTATTAATGAATTTACTATAATTGGTTGGAATTTATTAACTTGTTTTTTCAATTACTTATTTTACAAAAAAATAATTAATTATTTTTGTTCTATTAAAATCTCCAAAAAATTAACTTGTTTAATAATTATGGAAAATCTTTGTTCATCATTGTCAAATGATCATTGGTTATCTCATCTTAATAATATCTTTGAATTGATCATTTGGTGTTATATCTTCATATATACAATACCAGATCTTTATAAAGTAAGAAGAATTCTTATGATATCCTTTATTACTATAATTGGTTTCAAATATTGTTTAATCAATGGTATTGCTTGGTTAAATACTTTCCATTCAGATGCAACTGAATTATTATTAAAAGAAAGAGTACATGTTTTCACTATGGAATTACAAAGTTCAATACCAATATTATTTGTTATTGATAAAGCTTGTTGGGTGATATTATTGGTTGTTCTTGCTTATCATTAGATACTTTGTGGCGGTCTTTTTTTGTTTAATTTTCACCAATTATAGAGAAGTATCATTTACATTGTAGATCTTCAAATTAACCGGTTTTCCAATATCCCCTCATACTAACTGTTATGATTTTTGACTTTAACTTTATGTAATTGATATGATTTAACTTTTTTCTTTATGTAATTGATATGATTGTTACTTTATCTAATTGATATGATTGCTTCTATGTAATTGATATGATTGTTTCATTTTAATGTTATGTGATCTAAGCACAGTCACGATACAATGAGGCACATGTAGCAGTTAACACCATAACAAGTACAAACCAGATAAGCATTGTAGAAATCCTTCTTTCTTATAGTTGATTAATCAAGTGGTTTGTTTGTTTGTTTGTTTGTTTTTTGCTTTATGAGAGATTTATTAAGATAACATAGAGTACAGATAACAGCTCATGGACTGCAGAAAACTACTGAGCAAAAAATATTAAACATATTTTTTTATATTTGATGATTCAACTCTGTGATTCCTTTGAACGAGCCATCAACGACTTAGCTCCCTTGGAAACGATTGGACAATAATGCTTCTCCAATAAAAACGTTTCCCATATTGTGGAAGCTTCAGCATTACTTCTAGCGGGCACATCAGCATCAAAGTTGAATTTACCATTAGAAATACGATCCTCTGTAGAGAAACAACCTGCTAATTCAGAATAACGAGACATCAATTTCTCCAAGAATTTAAGTAATGCAATAGATGATTTCTCTGGAGTATGTAAAAGTGCCATTGAAAGACGTTTGGAAAATGCAAGAGCACGTATTTTGGAACCATTTTTAGATTTGAAAAAAATGTTTTCCAATCCTCTAAGTAATAATTCAACACGTGTAGAGACATTAACTGATGGTTTCTTAAATTCACTACTCAATGGATCTGCTAATCTTAATGTCTTGTGAGAAAATTCAATATCAGCATCTAGGGCAACATCAAATAAAATACGGTATAATGAATCAATAAAACTTGATAAATCAACAGCAACTTTATATTGAGAATGTTGAGCAACAAGTGCAAATGCTGTAGCAACAGATAATAACACTTGACGTGTAGTGGAACGACCTGGTGTATATTCTTCTTGTTCAGAATGTTTAATAATTTCACGGAAAACTTCAAGGAAATCACCAAGAAGATCAAAATTAGCCATATGACCAATTCTAGCAAGACCTTCCAAAACTGAAGCCATCAAATTTTGTGGTCTATCTCTTAAAACGTCCAAATACAATGATAATAACATCTTAAGAATCTCTGCTTGATATCTTTCTCTTTCTTGTTCAGATACTTTTTGTTCAGCTGCACGCATTTCTTCTTCAATTTCTTTTCTTTCTTTTCTTGCCTTTCTTTCCTTTTTAGATAAATGTACTCTATCTTGTTTTCTTATCTTTATTTTCTCTTGTCTTTCTTCTTCTGTAGCTAATGGATCATAATCAGTTAAGATGTTTAAAGAAAGGAAAACGTTTAAAACGGATTCATCAACTTTATATTTTCTTGATCTTAAAGTCTTTGTTAAAAGTCTAACGATATCAAATGAAACATCACCAGTATCATCATCGTTTAATAATTCTTCCAAAGTCTTAATACATTGAGCAAATATAGGATCATTTTTTGGTGATGGTTTACAGATACGTCTAATAATAATGATTAAAACGTCTGGTCTATAATTGAAATGTCTTAATGAAATAGCCAATTCACAAGCAGCTTTAGTTGCAAGCATAGCCATTGTTGTATCTTTTTTAGAATTCTTTGTTAATTCTGTAAGAATTTCAATATAAGTTCTATAGTTAAGAACAAGAGTCTGTTCGAAATTTCTCAATTTGGAAACATCTTTAGATACTCTTTCCTTCTTCTCAGTCTCTGTAAGAGGTCTAATTCTATAACCTGGAACAATGCTTTTCAAAGCTGGAATGATGGCAAGAAGAGAAAATCTTGAAGTATTTGGATTTTTAGATTGAGCCATTTTTAAAAGACGTTGAAGTGCACCAATGTTTTCTTCTGGTTCTTCTGTAAGTTTCTCAACAAGATCTGCAATTTCCTCTTTCAGTGCAAGGATCTTAGCCATAGTATCTGGTTCTTCTTCTTCTTCTTCTTTTTCTTCTTCTTTTTCTTGTTCTTCTTCTACTTCTTCTTCTTCTTCTTCTTCTTCTTCTTCATCATCTTCTTCAATTTCAACTTGTTTTACCACTCTTTCGACTTTAGCACCTTTTTTAATAGGAAGAGCACTAAGGTCTTGAACCTCCTGTTTCATTGATCTTGGTCTCAACTCATAATCTTGTTCTTCATCATCCCAATTCTCTTCTTTATTCCCATCTGAATAATCATCTTCAAGGGCATCGAGACCATTAGCAGCATTGGCAAGACCTAAGGAAAGAGCAGCATCCTGGTCAGCTTTCTTCTTCTTCCTCTGTTCCTCGACGAACCTGCTTGATCTCTTTCTGGCCATTATTATTGCTTATGAAATAAGAAGAAAAGAGAGGAAAAAAGAGAGAGAGCTCATCGCCAAATCTGTATAAAATTAAATTTTGCCGAGAAGTGTGTGGTGTTTGGATGGTTTTTCCTCTCTTTCCCCATTCGGGTGTTTTTGATTAGTTTTTACGTAATCAGTGATTATTTCCTCTTTGGGACATTTACTCGATGGATATTTACGTAAGCAATTTATTTTTAATTTTCTATAGAAAAAATGGAAATGGAAATGAAATGACAGTGTTAATTTTGCTATGTTTTTCTTGTACAAATTTATTAAAGAAAGTAAACAAAAGAAGGATTTTCCAAATATTCAAGTGGGATTAGAAGAGTTATAGTGAATCCATTGTGCTTTTTCATCAGTTGTAATATATTGCTATTGTTACATTCCCTGTTTTGGAATTTGGAACAGAGACAATCTTTAAGTAAGATAAAGAGAAAGATAAAGAGAAAGAGAAAGAAAGAGAAAGATAAATAAGAAGAAAGAAAGAAAGATAAAGAAAGAAAGAAAGAAAGATAAATAAGAAGAAAGAAAGATAAAGAAGAAAGAGAGAATGTCATTGGCTAATAAAACTGGGAAGAAGGAGATGTACGCTACAGATAGTGAGCAGATGAATAAGAGACTTGGACAAGGGAGAGACAGTCCCGGAGCTCGTGAATTTCGTTTTGTTAATAACTCACAATCAACTATGGTTAATCCACCACGTCCAAGAATGAAACCTGCTTTTAAGGCAATTGGTGTTATGTCAAATTCTCATACATCATTACGAAATCAAGAATCTTTAATCATTGAACAAACTTTTGATCCACATACTGCAAATTTCGTTAATAGCCCGACAGATTTAACTGCTAAATATGTCTTTCAAGTTAATATTAAAAGACCACCAGGTCGTCCAAGGAAACTACAAATTGGTGAACCAAAACCGAAAAGACCACAAGGTCGTCCAAGAAAATATGCAATTGAAGAAGGTACAACAAATGTTAAAATCACTAAAAAACCAATCTCTTCAATAAATTCAAAAGAAATCCCAGTCGATACAGATTTATTAAATCAACAATCACAAGTTAAAAGAGGCCGTGGTAGACCTAAAAAGGAACTGCCCAAGGAAGATCATGACGTTGCTACAAGCGTAGCTGCTGCTGCAGTAGCTGCTCATCTTCTTAATGACAAGTAAAAATATATAATGAAAATATATGGAAAGGACTCTGCTTATGTAATATATGCTTATGTAATATATGATTATGTAATGTAATCGCGAAAATTACTAAATGTAGAATGCGTGGGGGTTCTACCCACCCGCTGGCGCACCATCAGCTGTTTTCCCTTCCCCGAAAGAAAACAACTTTCCTCTCTCTCCCCCCCCTCCCTCCCTTTGCACACACTTAAGGATCAAAAGAGGTCAAATGCTCCGTAACGGTGTTAAGCTTTTCAAAGCGTTGAATGCACAGAGCAGTAAGTTTATAAATGTTAATGGTGCTTTAGTTGTGGGTACTAACTCCAAATAGATGCATTCTCCACGTCCAATGTGTTAAATAAGGCAGAGATCTTCAAGATGCCAGCAATGTCACCAACGATGGAAAGAGGTGGTGTGACTTCTTGGAAGATCAAAGAAGGTGAATCGTTCTCCTCTGGTGATGTTCTTTTAGAAGTGGAGACTGACAAGGCACAAATTGACGTTGAGGCACAAGATGATGGTATTCTTGCAAAGATCATTTTGAACGATGGTGCTAAAGACGTTGACGTTGGTACACCAATTGCTATTCTTGCTGATCCTGGTGATGATTTGACTACTCTTGTATTGCCTGAAATCTCTACTTCTTCAACAATTCCAGAAACCCCTGAGATTACACCGGCACCAACACCAACACCTGCACCTGCACCAACACCTGCTAAAATTACAAAGACAACTACAGAGGATGCTGGTAAGGCCAACCCATCCCAAACATTCTTCCCATCAGTAAACACATTGTTAGAAGAAAATAGTATTTCTCGTGAAGATGCCCTTAACAAAATCTCTGCTACAGGACCACAAGGTCGTCTTCTTAAAGGTGATGTTTTGGCTTATTTGGGTAAGATCTCTAAAGACTCAGTTAATACAATCTCTTCTTATGTCAATTCACACACAAAACTCGATTTGAGTAATATTGAAAAAATTACCATTGCACCAAAACCAATTGCAAAGACAACAAAGATACAAACCCCAAAGATCGCCCCAGAACCAATCATCAAATCATTCTCCCTTTCCTCCATTCTTGCACTTAAAGATGAGGCCCCAGAACTTGGTATTAGATCCTTCTCTGTTCGTGAATACGTTGAAGGTGCCTTTAAAAGAGCTGAACGTTATGCTTATCAACTTCACCCAAAACAAAGTGATTACTACGATGCTGCATTTGAAGAAATCATTGCCCCACCAAAGAACGTTGATAGATTCAGTATCAAACTTGATATTCCTTCACAACCTATGAGAAAGACCGATCCATTAGACTTTGTTGATGATGTATTGTCCTCTTCTTCTTCTTCTTCTACTACTCAATCAGATGAGGTTAAAGTCACACTGACACTTAATTCCAAGGCTTCTGATGCTAAAGACAAGGCATCCCTCTATTTGGACAGACTTGGACACTACCTTAAGGTTGAGTAACTCCCATAATCCTTTTCATCTTTCACTCTATTTAAAAATTTCCACGCACAATTCCATTTTATAGAATACCACCCCAATTGTAGGTCAATTCAATAACAAAAAAAAAAAATATTCATTTCAAAATAATTAAATCATATCTATGGACAAACTTATACTTCTAAAGTCTTTTTTCACCCCTTTTTTTCAGCTTGTCTCTTAGAAACGGAAGAAACCTTGATCCTCCAAATACAAGACAACTTTTCTGATATCTGGCTCGATCATTGGAGAGGATTCCAAGCTCACCTCAACATCAACTGGGGATTCAGTACCAACGGTGATAACGTTAGTCAATGACTTGTAACCTTTAAGACCCTCCTCAGTGGTAGAGTAAACAATCACACCAGCACCAGAAGAGATCAACTCGTTGGCAACGTATGGGGAACCAGCTGGATCAGAACTGTTCAAAAGGACAAAGTGACGACCACCAAATTGGTTCAAAGTTGCAAGCAATGCATCAGCAAGAACCTTGTCAGTAACAGCAATGAGGAAACCCTGTTTTGGTCTAGGTGGATGTCTCTCTCTGAGAATCTTAACAACCTCTGGGTAAGAGAACCAAGCTGGAATCTCAGAACCGTCTCTTAATCTCTTTCTCAATTCAGTACCAGAGATGTTAGCGGTCTTGATACCCTTCTCGATAGTATCGATTGGAGCGTATCTATCTTCATCTGGCAAATATGTGACCATTCTAAACTCAACAACTGTGATACCCAATTCCTCTTTGAATTGAGTACACAAATCTTGAGCATCGTAAGGACCATAGAAGTCAACACCTGCAGAGTTAGAACCAGGACCAGCGTGATCTCTACCAACGATAAAGTGAGTAGCACCATAGTTCTTTCTGATAAGAGCGTGCCATACGGCCTCTCTTGGACCAGCCATTCTCATGGCCAATGGAAGCAATGACAACTCAGCAGTACCTGGTGGGTATTTCTTGATGATCTCGTTGTAAACTCTAACTCTGGTGTGATGATCAATGTCACCTGGCTTTGTCAAACCGACAACTGGATGGATCAAAACGTGAGCATCATGATCTCTTGCAGCTCTAACGGTCAACTCTCTATGAGCTCTGTGCATTGGATTTCTGGTTTGGAAAGCCACCACGCGGGACCAGCCACGCTTAATGAACTCCTCACGAAGCTCCTGAGGAGTCTTACGAACACCAGAATAATCATAATGCACTGGAGCACGAATGGCCTCGAGGGAACCACCAATATAAACGTCACCAGTCTGCTCGTTCAAGTACTTAACAGCTGGATGCTCTGGGTCACCACCAAAGACCTTCTTGGCTTCATTCTGCTTGTCTGGAGTGTATATACTCTCAACGGTCAAGATGGCTAATGGAGAACCGTATTCATCAACAAGAGAAACACGGTCAGAGATCTGATGCTTAGTAGCAGATTCCTTGGAGACGTCAAGGACAATAGGCATGGTCCAAACGAGTCCATTAGCGAGTCTCATGTTCTCAACAACGGAATCGTAATCCTTCTCATTCAAGAAACCCTCGAGTGGAGAGAAACCACCATTAAGGATCATCTCCAAATCACATAATTGACGAGCATTCAATCTGATCTCAGTAAGAGTGGCAGATTCCTTCAAGAGGGCATCTTGCTTTGGGGCATCGCGGGCAATGAGGTCCTTGAGGACACCTCCGTGTGGTGTCAATGGCATTATTTACTGGTGTTTGTCTTTTAAAAGATTTAGAAAAGAAACTTTTGGTAATTAAAAAGGTAAAAAGGGCGAATTCATCGAGTTTTTATTCGTTGTTCCCACAGTATGGTAACAATTGGGTATAGTGTTGCAAGGCCACGTGACCTTGACACATTCTGCCACACTAGCCACTGAGCGGGGCAACACGTCTACAAGCCACAACCCCTCAGCCACGGCGAACTTCTTAAGTAGAAAAATTAAAATATAATTGACATTTAATAATAAATGTATATCAGATAATAAGTCCAAGTCCAAGCGCAAGGAATGATATCAACGAAGGAATGCTCTTCAGAACGTTCGCAGAACCCTCGAACTCGGACAATGAGGTTGTAGACTGCATTCCCGATGTACCAACGGTAATGGCCATAGTGTTAGTGATGGTGGTAGTCAAATCAACATCAGTTGGAGTAGAAGTAGTTATTGCTGGTGTACCGGTAACATTTGTAAAATCTGTAGTCAAATCCTTATCAGTAATAGTAGCAGTGATTATAGCTGTTGTACTGGTAACATTTGTGATTGAAAACTCACTCACCACTGAAGAATAAATCACATTGTCTGATTCAATTGGCTTTTCAGGAGAAATGGATCTGAAAATAGAAGAAGATGAGAAGGAAGTGTAAATTGGAGAGATAATGGTGATGGAACTGGTTGATACTAAGGACTCCACTGTTGTCGATGTTGAAGTAATGGCATCGGAAGTCGTCATGGTCATAGTGGTATTCTTGTAAAAGTAATTCGTTTCTGAAGAAGAAACAGATTCCACCACAGATTGGTCCGTAGAAACAGTAACAGAAATGACATCGGATGACTCGCTATAATATGCCGTGGTTGATGGTGATGGCATAACTGACGATGAATCCATCTCATAATACAAAGAACTGCTTTCTATCTCAATGAAACCACTGGAAACTCCTTCCTCTGAAGAGGACAATACATAGTGAATTGGCTCAAAAGAGTATGAGCTATAATCAATGTAAGATGAAACAGAAGATGACGAAGAAGTACTTGAAGTGAAAGAAGACGAATAATAGGAGCTGAGAACAGAGGAAACAGTGAGGTCTGAAGAGAAGGTAGAAGTGGATATTGTTGTGAACTCAGAGTCAGGAATATCGACATCAATAGTAATGGTAAGGTCTCCAGTTGTGGAAGAGAATGGCTCAGTAGTTGTGGTTCCATATGACTCTGACCAAGTAGATGTCAAAGTAGTGGTACTTGTAACAGGCTTTGGTACATCAACGTCTACCGTAACAGTCAAGTCTCCAGTGGTAGATGGAATTGAATGAGTAGTTGTGGTTCCATACGACTCTGACCAAGTAGATGTCAAAGTAATGGTGGTAGTGACAGGCTTTGGTACATCAACGTCAACCGTAACAGTCAAGTCTCCGGTGGTGGAAGAGACTGGCTCAGTAGTTGTGGTTCCATATGACTCTGACCAAGTAGATGTCAGAGTAGTAGTAGTTGTAACTGGCTTTGGTACATCAACGTCAACAGTAACAGTCAAGTCTCCAGTGGTAGATGGAATTGAGTGAGTGGTGGTGGTTCCATATGACTCTGACCAGGTAGATGTCAAAGTAGTGGTCGTAGTGACACGCTTTGGTACATCAACGTCTACCGTAACAGTCAAGTCTCCGGTGGTGGAAGAGACTGGCTCAGTAGTTGTGGTTCCATATGACTCTGACCAGGTAGATGTCAAAGTAGTAGTAGTAGTAACTGGCTTTGGAACATCAACATCAACAGTAACAGTCAAGTCTCCAGTGGTAGATGGGATTGAGTGAGTGGTGGTGGTTCCATACGACTCTGACCAAGTAGATGTCAAAGTAATGGTGGTAGTGACAGGCTTTGGTACATCAACGTCAATAGTAATGGTAAGGTCTCCAGTAGTAGATGGGATTGTGTGGGTAGTTGTGGTTCCATATGACTCTGACCAGGTAGATGTCAAAGTAGTGGTACTTGTAACTGGCTTTGGAACATCAACATCAACAGTAACAGTCAAGTCTCCAGTGGTAGATGGAATTGAATGAGTGGTGGTGGTTCCATATGACTCTGACCAGGTAGATGTTAAAGTAGTGGTCGTAGTGACAGGCTTTGGTACATCAACGTCAACCGTAACAGTCAAGTCTCCGGTGGTAGATGGAATTGAATGAGTGGTGGTGGTTCCATATGACTCTGACCAGGTAGATGTCAAAGTAGTAGTGGTAGTAACAGGCTTTGGTACATCAACGTCAACCGTAACAGTCAAGTCTCCGGTGGTAGATGGAATTGAGTGAGTAGTTGTGGTTCCATATGACTCTGACCAAGTAGATGTCAAAGTAGTAGTAGTTGTAACAGGCTTTGGAACATCAACATCAACCGTAACAGTCAAGTCTCCGGTGGTAGATGGAATTGAGTGAGTAGTTGTGGTTCCATATGACTCTGACCAAGTAGATGTCAAAGTAGTAGTAGTTGTAACAGGCTTTGGTACATCAACGTCAACCGTAACAGTCAAGTCTCCGGTGGTAGATGGAATTGAGTGAGTAGTTGTGGTTCCATATGACTCTGACCAAGTAGATGTCAAAGTAGTAGTAGTTGTAACAGGCTTTGGAACATCAACATCAACCGTAACAGTCAAGTCTCCCGTGGTAGATGGAATTGAGTGAGTGGTGGTGGTTCCATATGACTCTGACCAGGTAGATGTCAAAGTAGTGGTGGTAGTACTTGGTGCTGGGCAACTGGAGCCTGGAGTCAGAACAGCCAAGGTGGCAGTGGAAGAAGCACTTTCGTATATGGTAGAAATTGATGTAGAACACCCGGTCCATGCTTCCGTAGTGAGTATCAATGGAACTGCAACAGCATCAGCTTCAGCCAGTGTGAAGTATATCTCTTCACGAACGGTTCCATCTGTAGAGCTGCCATCATCGGAACTGCAAGTCAGGTCGTAGATGATCAAGTTGTCGAGATACATATCAGTGGTTGACTGATACTGGAAAGCTGTGACCCATACACGATATCCCTCCGGAACATCCCAATAGCTAATGGTGACTTGGTTGTCTGAACAGCTTGATACAAAGTCACCACTCTCACTGTATGATACCGGAAACAAGAAATCGTTGAACTCGTTGGACATATGAATCTGTACCAGGTCACAATCAACTTCACCTTCTCCACTAACACTTGCACTGTAAGTGATCGAGACATCACCATTAGCACCACAAACTGGTAGAAGAATGTAGTTCTCCACTGAACCATAGCTGGTGGTATGTGCTGTGTAGTAAAGTCCATCGTTATCTTCGCCTTTCAAGGTAACAGTTGTAGATAGATCACCCCAGGTAACAGTGTTCTCGCCAGCAGACCACTGTGTTGAAGCATCCATTTCAGCAGCATAAGTGGAACCACCAACAGCAAAGGAAACAGCAAACGATAGGGAACCAGTTATAGAGTCATAAGCCTTAGCAGCTTGAAGTACGGTACAAGTCAAAGTGGAGTGATCCAAGATATAAGATCCCTGTATGGCAGTGCATTGCAAGACTTCGATATCTCCCAAAGTAGCATAAAGAACAGAATCAGAATCAGTGAATGCAACACGGTAGATGTATGGCATATCCAGAGTGTAAGTGGTACCAACAACCAACTCTCCAGATGGGATGGAGAACCCTAGAGTAACGTCCCATGCTGTCAATGGACTGTTATCACCATCAGAAGAGGTGATTTCCAAAGAAGTGAAGAAGTCAGTTGCAACAGCTATTTGGGAAAGTATTAGAAACGAGAGAAAGTAACAGAAGTTCATTGCAAGTGCAAAAGGAATGACAGTTCTGAAAGTGATTCAAACCAGAGTGAAACAAAAAGTTCATCGAAAGGCGAACCAGTTGTATCTTATACCGACTTTTGATAAAAATGAAACCAAATGCTGTCGCTCAGAATAGACATGTTACAATAAAAGTCCCAAAGAGGATAAAGCAACAGAAGATGCATCAACCAATATACTCATTGAGAGGGGAATATGTGTTATACTCTGAGCCTCATAAAGTATGTTACCTATATGCAGTGAAAGAGAACGTTAGACGTCGTGTAGCAGTCCAATCCGAGGCTTGGTGTTTCACTTTTACCGAAAATTCATGTGTGTTTGTTACATATCAGTCAGAACTCATGCACTTTCAAGTATCGTGTACTTCCCTAAATGGATTGGGATTCACAAGATACTAAAGATAGACAACATGTTAAACCCCCAAAGTAGAAAAGAGACGCCTCAGTCATAAGCATGTAACTGCAGTTGAAGAAGAAATTTTTGAGGCATTGTGTCTCAGTGAAAGATCTTTTCATACTAATTTAGCCTCAAAAGTGTTTTGAAGTAGAATAATTACCAGATTGGGATGTCTAATGTCTGCTTCATCAACGGCGATTGGGATCCCAAAGAGGTAATTTTTCTGGGGTCGCTTTTCTCGCTTCGGGTTCAACTCGGATTTCGTTTTCTTTCTCTGTTAATTTGTTCTGGGAAAATGGAAACATAGATGTCACTGATTAATCACACATTAATTGTTGCTTTTAATAGACCTTTTAGAGCTCATTTACAAATGTAAACTAGAGAGTTAATATAAAACCCGAACACCATATATACATCCGAACATCATCCGGACATCTTTGCAACTACTAGAATTCCAATATCTACTATAATATGATGCTTTTTGTGAGCTTAATCATGGGATATTGTCTGATTAAGCTCAGTTTAAACTTATGTAATACTTCAGACCTTTGATAATGAGTTTTTGATAGAATATTTAAAATTTTATTGCATATATTTACAGAACAAAATCTTTATTGAATTTCAAAGATGTCACTACGTATTCTCCATTAATCTTATAATATATATATAAATTATTAAAATTAATATAAATTAATAATAATATTTATATATATAAACTAATAACGTCACTTTAATGATTCTATACTTAAAACTTATATATTAATAAATCACTGGCTTATAATCATCTAATTCAATTCAATCGATGCTAAAAAAATCTCGATGAGGAAATATTCGCGGCTTCTCTGGTCGAGGGCACTCTCGAAGCCATTACGGGCCGATGACTCGGTGAGATCGATCCAAGCTCTTACCATTCAGAGACAATTAAAGCATTTCTTATAAAGAGGAGTTCAGTATGTTGAGACTAAGAACACTTGCACTTTATAATAGACGACTTGTGCGTTTACATTCGTCCTTATCGTTTTCTCAACATCTACAGAGACTTCAGGAAGCTAAGGAACCAAGTCACAATGAGTACAAACAAGTTTTGACACATCCCCAAATTGCAGAGAATATTGGTTCCGTTGGTGAAGTGTTTAAAGTTGTTGAGAATGATTCCAATATTAATCAGGAGGAGAAGGCTGAGCTTCATAACATTGTATTAAAGAGTCTTTTGCAACATGATTCCAGTTTGATAAGTCAACATATGAGATCTCTCTCTAATATGGGTTCTAAGATGGATGTTGAATCGTTGAGTCAAGTTATTCAAGTGAATAAAGGAAGGGTAGACTCTTCTTGGGAGATATTTGAAAAGTGGTGCCATGAGAATCAAAGCATAAAAAGAGAAGAATTACAAGAGGTTTTGAAGTGTCTACTTAACAAAGTAGTCTATGGTGATCCTAGTGAACAGGAGGAGGGATTCCAGTTAAATGGAGATGGAATACTTAAGTCCGTTTGGATAATGAAGAACTTGGATGTTGTTGATTCTGAAATCAAGTCGCATGTTATGATGGAGGCACTTAAAGCAGGGGAATTAGCACTTGTTGGTACTCTGGGAGTGGAATCTTTGAAACAAATTGACCATTTAAGTCCTAAAGATGAGAAATTACTTTTCATTTGGAGTATTTTCAAAGATCAAAGTCTTTCACAAGGTGTTAAAGATGAAGAATTGGCCATTTTGCAGAGAATATTGATTCTTTTAGCTAAGAATGACATTGAGATCAGTAATGAATTATGGGGTCCATCTACGATGATTAAATGGGATGCTTTTAACAATAAGATGCCATCTCTTCAAGTAGATATAATTGCAAAACCACAGATTAACCAAGTTGAGTTATTTGATCAACTTGTAAAATCATTAGAGAAGTATACTAATTCTTCTTTGGGAATTTACTCATCTTTGAGACAAAGTTTGTTGAAATGTTATGGTATTTATCAAAAGAATTTCCAAGAGACTTCAAAGCTTTATTCAGAATACATTGTTATTGATAAGTACAATGTTGATTTATATATGGAAACAATGACTCAGGTTTCATGTTATTTAGCAGCTGAGAAGAAGAGTGAAATTTATTTCCAATTAGCTTCATCATTGATTCCACCAGATCATACACCTATTAAGTCATTACAAGCACAAATCTTATCATATTCATTAATTGATTCTGATAAATCATTAGATATTTATAACGATTGGATTTCAAAGCTTTCAAAGAAGAATAATGAACATGGTATTTCACAAGCTGGACTTTTAACAGAATCTTTAATTTTGGCCTTTTTAGCCAATGGAGAACGTGAATTTGCATATGTCATTAGAGATGGTGCAATTGGTCATGGAATGGTAGAAGGAGACATTGCAAATGATCGTATTAAAGCCATTTTTAAGAGATATGGTGAAACATTAGGACAAGAAGAGGAAACCGGTCAAAAGGATTTGATGGAAAAGGAAGTTTTACTGGCGATTGATAACTTATAAAAAGATATATATATATATTATGAGAAAAAATACATTTATATATTAATCATTCTCTTTACTAAATTGTAATTAATTACTAAAGAATGTAATTGAAAAAAAGGGGGTTTTCCAATATATAGCTGAGAACACCCAGACACCACTATATAAGATTGGGAAAAAAGTGGAGAGAGAGAGAAAACCACGTAATCAACAACAAAAGAGAGAAAGAGAGAAAGAGAGAAAGAAAGAAAGAAAGAAAGAAAGAAAGAAAGGAAAGAAAGAAAGAACAAAATGTCAGAGATAATTGATCAAATCAAAGCGAAATTGGAAGGTCCAATTGATTTCAAATCACAGAAATACACACAGCAGACATCGACCAATCTTCTCATCCTCGGTGCCTGTGTGGCCTCATTGACCGGATTCATCACCCAACGATTGGATGTGTTGCTCTATGTGTTTATCTCATTCATTGTGATAACACTACTCTTAGTTATACCACCATATCCCCAATATAACCGTGAACAGATCAAATGGTTGGAACCGCAAGTGCCCAAATTTGATGAATGAAATTCTTATCCACTGAAATTGTATAAAAACTTTCCTATTGGATAAATGTTTATGTCGTTTACTTATTACAAATTTACAATAGTAAAAAAGCTGAAAAAACAACCTGATATGTAAAAAAAACAAAAAATTGTGCCAATTTACCCCTTTTGGGAAAGTCGCTTTCTACATCGCGGAGATTCTCGCAAAACCCGAAAGACAATGGCGAGATCCCGTCAAGTATAAAAAGGTGGGGGCCGAACCCATAACTCTTGACAACTTAGAACAACGCACCCCCCTTCACAACGAAATTACTCAAGAGATGTCGTTTCTCGGACTCGATCTCTCAACGCAACAGATTAAGCTTTTAGTCACCAATGAACAGTTGCAAGTGACACATTCATATGCCATTGAATTTGAAAAAGATCTACCTCAATATAATACCACAAAGGGTGTCTTCACCAATGCATCTACTGGATCTGTCGTTGCGCCAATAGCTATGTGGCTCGAGGCTTTGGATATTATCCTCAATAGAATGAAAGATGATAAGACTTTTGATTTCAAATTGGTTAAAGGTATATCTGGTTCATGTCAACAACATGGATCAGTATTTCTTTCATCAAAAATTCATGAGGCTTTCAAATTAGCAGATCCAAGAGAATCCTTTAAAGAGATCTTAACCGATGATTGCTTTGCCTTACAAACTGCACCAAATTGGCAAGATCATTCTACTGGAATTGAAATTAAAGCTTTTGAAGATCATATTGGTGGTAAAGAGCAACTTGCAAAGATTACAGGATCTAGAGCTCATTACAGATTTACAGGTCCACAAATTAGAAAAATTGCAAAGGAAAATCCAAAAGTTTATGCAAATACAGATAGAATTTCACTTGTTTCAAGTTTTTTGGCATCATTATTTATTGGTAAAGTTGCAAATTTGGAAGAAGCTGATGCTTGTGGTATGAATTTATATGATATTCCAAATAGAAATTGGTCTGAAGAGCTTCTTCAAGTATGTTCATTATCTCATGAAAAAGATGGTATCAAAGAGCAAAATGTACAATATAAAGCTGTTGAATCTTTAAAAGCAAAACTTGGAAATGTGACTACGGTAGGATACAAAAATATTGGTGTTGTTTCATCATATTTGGTTAAAAAATATGGCTTTTCTCCTGATTGTAAAGTGTATTCTTTCACTGGTGATAACTTAGCTACCATATTATCCTTGCCTTTAAATCAAGATGAATTGTTAATTTCTTTAGGAACTTCAACTACAGTTCTCCTTGTGACAAAGACTTATGCCCCATCTTCAAACTATCATCTGTTTATCCATCCAACCATTCCAGACGCATATATGGGTATGATTTGTTATTGTAATGGTTCACTTGCCCGTGAAAGAGTTAGAGACATTCTAAATGCAAAATATGGTAAACCAAATGCTGATTGGTCACTGTTTGATGACATATTGGATGGTTCATCAACTTTTGATAACAAATTGGGTGTTTATTTCCCTCTTGGTGAGATTGTTCCAAACAGAAAGGCACAAACTGTTAGAGCTACTCTTAATAGTGATGGTTCAATCAAAATTGTTGAATCTTGGGATGTAGAGACAGATGTACCAGCAATTCTTCATTCTCAAGCACTTTCTTGTCGTGCTCGTTCATCACCAATGCTTTCTATCCAAACAGAGATCGTAACTCCACAATGTCAAGATTTGGAGTTTGATGAAAAGACCATTAAGGCAATTAATTTTTCTCAAAGACCACATAAAGCTGTCTTTGTGGGTGGTGCTTCAAAGAACATTCACGTTGTTCGTAAGTTTGCCGAAGTCCTTGGTGCTGATCAAAACTTACGTTTTGATAACCCTAATGCATGTGCATTGGGTGGTGCTTTTAAAGCTTCATGGTCTGTCTATAAAGAAGAAGGAGGTAAAGATGAATACCATGCCTATTTAGATGAAAAATTCAAAGGAGGTATGGAAGTTGTTAATGCAGAAGATAGATGGGAA
This sequence comes from Petasospora bimundalis, assembly GCA_030569745.1. Lineage (NCBI taxonomy): Eukaryota > Fungi > Ascomycota > Saccharomycetes > Phaffomycetales > Wickerhamomycetaceae > Petasospora > Petasospora bimundalis. The sequence goes on from JAJMLR010000020.1 coordinate 111,247, forward strand.
CAATTCATTCCAGGTTTGAAGATGTTGAAAGAGATTGAAGACATATTGGAATCATAAAATCCTGTATAAAATTCACCACATATTTACAGAACTTTAAAAAAGTTCGGTGAATCAAAAGCCGAGATAAAGTTTAGTCGTAAACGTTATCTGATTAAAGTTTCAAAATAAGCTTTTGATTTGTCTTAATTTTTCTTCATTTTTAGTGTTGTTTCTTAATTTTACAGCGCACAAGCATTATGTATGTGTGTCTTATGCGTTATACTTAACATTAGTAAAATTCATTTGTCCCTTGGACAAAAAAACACTGTAGAGATCTAGTGATATTGGACAAACCTATTTTCAAAGGTGATACGAAAGGCCCTCGTAATCGGGGTAACTCCGTTGGACCCTCCCCCCTTTTTTTAAGGGTCTTAACTCCACCTTCATTAACCTTTTATGATACACCCAACTATCATGACAAAAGCACAAAAGCAACAAAAATCGGGGAAAACAACAATAATCAAGGACCAATCTACGGAGAAGGCTTGTGAAAAGAAGAAACAGGAATATGTTCGATCAATCTTCCGATACTTATATGCATTCGAGACACGTGAGCGGAGACCCCAGAAACGTGGATCTCCGCTTTTGGAGGTTGTTCAATCCCCGATTTGGAAGTTCAAACGGAAAAGGAAGCGGACAATGAACCGATTGTTTTCTTTTTCCCTGATTACTTGCATATCCTCACTTACTACCGAGGCATTGCAAAAAAGAGCACGTTTTCTTACAATTAACCGGTTAATCCTCTTTATGATATGTCTTCAACTATAAGAAGGATGCATCATACCCTCTAATTCTGGAAAAAAAAAAAGTCTAACAATATTACAATAAATATTAGAGAAGGTCATTGAAGAAGTAAAAGATGAAGGTCTCCGCTATTTTGCTCTCTGCACCAGTCGTTTTGGCTAGTACCCAGATGCCTCGTCAAAAACCATACTCTCAGGAGTCAATTGAACAGTATAACGTTCTGAAGTATTCTGGTACCACTGGTCCATATGTTCAAGCCGCTGGTTTCGGTATTGATACGGAGACACCATACCAGTGTACTGTTACTCAAGCACACTTGTTCATGAGACACGGTGAGCGTTACCCAACTAAAGGTACTTACTCTACAGAGAAGAAATTATATCAAAAACTTGTAAATGCCACAGAGAAGATCGATATTGTTGAAGGACCCTTAGCTTTTTTTAAAGAGTACGATTTCTTCGTCCCTGAATCTTCCCTTGTTGAGACTGAATCCAGCTTTGGTTATTACTCTGGTCTTAAAGATTGTTTTGACACAGGTTCCTTGTTTAGAGCCAAATATAATGGATTGTTTGATGGAGAATCTATTCATCCAGTATTTACAAGTGGTCAATCCCGTGTTGTTGAATCTTCAAAAGCCTTTGCTAAGGGTTTCTTTGGTGCCAATTACACTGACCTTTGTTCTATCCAGGTGATCCCAGAAGAGGAAACTCAAGGTGCCAACACTTTGACATCTCACGATGCTTGTGTCAATTACAATGATTCTTTGTATTCTGATATTTACGATAGTTTTGCTGACAACACTGGATACTTGGAAAAAGCTGCTACACGTTTGAACAACTTGTCTCCAGGTTTCAACATTACCAGTGATGATGTTTACAATTTGATGGGATACTGTGGGTTTGAACTCAACGTTAAAGGTTACTCAAAAGTTTGTGGCTTATTCACTTTGGAAGAATGGATCAGCTTTGATTACTCAAAGTCTTTGTCTTTCTACTACGAGAACGGTCCAGGTTATGATCTTTCTGCTGCTTTGGGGTCAGTTTACGCTAATAACACTTATACATTGATGGAACAAGGCTCGGATTACCCATATAATTTGACTTTCTCCTTCTCTCACGATTCTGATTTGCTTACATATGCTGCTGCCTTGGGTCTCTACGAACCAGACCATGATTTGGAGGCTTCAGAAGTTGATTTCAACTCCAAGTACAGAGCCAATGAGATCTGTCCAATGGGTGGTAGATTGATCACTGAGAGAATGGAGTGTATGGATGTGTTAACTAACAAGACTGAAGTTTACGCCAGAGTTATTCTTAACGATGCAGTTGTTCCAATTCCAGGCTGTCAAGAAGGTCCAGGTTTCTCTTGTCCATTGGATGGTTATCTTGATACTATTCAATCTAACTTGCAAAACCAAACATATACTCAGGCATGCGGTGTTAACAGCACTTACCCACAGTATACTACTTTCTACTGGGATTGGGATGTCACTTTTGATGACAACTGATTTCCCCAATTCCCATAATCTTTCCACTTCTATACCTTCTCTGTCTGTGTAATAATATTTCAGTGGGGTTTCCTTCTTCTGCCATTGATACCAATTGATTACAATATATTCTTTTCTTGCTTGTAGAGTCTCTCTCTCTTTCTGTTTAGGTTTTCCAACTAAAGAATGCGGATACTTACAGTACATCTTTTAGAAAGCATATTCTATGACATGAGTTTAACCAGACACCGTTATAAAGATATATATAAAAAGAAGTAGTAGCAAATAACAAGCACTACTATGCAAGTTGGTATGAAAAAAAAAAATAGAAAACAAGATAAAACAGCACAACAATAGCTGTGTGTATGGAGGCGAAAAATGCAAGAGGGGTTAGAAGAAAAGATTTCTTCAGAATGACACGTCTTTACCAATTGCAAAACTGAAGAGTAAGAAGAAGTTCAACATTGTGATGAATAACCAGATGGAAACAGCAATAACGTTAGTTAATTTGCTATTACTCATATCTTTGAATTCTTCTTCAATATCATCTTCAATTTCAAATTGATCATCGTGTTGATTGGAATTCAAGTTCATTAATCCAATGGATTCTTGATGTGGTTTGTTATTTAAACTAACACGCATGATTTTCTTTGATGCTGTGAAATAGATTAATGGAGCAGAGACAAATGGTAACAATAGAGAAAGTACAACTTGAGATGCATTTAATGCATCACCTAAACCGGAACGACCTGCAACAAGAACAAGTACTAAACAAGGTGTAATTGCTACTGATCTTGTTATAAGTCTTCTTATTGTTGGTGGTAAACTCCAATGTAAGAAACCTTCAGAGACCATTTGACCTGAAAGTGTACAAACAATACCAGCAGATTGACCAGAAAATAATAATGCAAGTACAAAGATCAAACCTGCAGTTTTGGATAAATGTTCTGATAAAAGTTTATAAATTGAGAATAAATCAGTATCACTTTCACCATTTAAAGTGGATCCAGCCACAATTAAAATAGCAGAATTAACAAAGAGTGCAACTGTGAAAAGTGATATAATTAATTCTGCAATTGTATAATTCATTGTTTCCGAAATTGCTTCCAAACTTGGTTTATAATCTGAAATTCCATCATCCAATTCCACTGGTTTATAATTACCATTTAAGGAATCATATTCTTTAAGTCTTGATTGAACCAATCCACTTCCTAAATATAAAGAATGTGGCATAACTGTAGCACCTAATATGGCTAAACTTAAATAAAGACCATCACCTTCGACAATTTCTTTACTTGGTAAAAAACCTTTAATAACTTCTTTAAATGTAAAATCCACAGTGAAAAGTTCCACTGCAAAGCAAATAACAGTAAGTAAAACTAAAATTGATACAAATGCTTCAAAGATTCTAATAATTTTCATATCACCATTTGGTTTATAAGCCATTAATACAATCAATACATCAATGATTGTAAAGATAACACCAATGATTAATGGTAAACCAAATAAAATATTAAGTGAAATTGCAGTACCAATAACTTCTGCTAAATCTGTTGCTATAATTGCAATTTCAGCAAGTACATAAACTATTAAATTTAATTTTTTTGGTAAATGTTCTCTGCAATTTTGAGCTAAATCTAAACCTGTAACAGCACCTAATTTTGCACAAAGAATTTGTAAAAAAACTGCTAATACATTAGATAAAAGTACAGAGAATAAAAGTTTGTACTGATGAGCTGAACCGGCAGCTACAGCTGTTGAATAATTACCCGGATCCATATATGAAACAGATACCATTATACCGGGACCAATGAACTTGCAATATTTCAAAAGTGTATTTTTAATCATTTGTAAACGAGTTACAGGTATTATAAATTCTTCATTATCAATTATAATTGGTCGAGACTTTTGTCTTAATGAAATTGGTTGATAAGAATGATATGATTCTTCATCTTGAGTTATACTTCTTGGTATTTGTTCATCAAGTTTAGCAAAATTCATCCTCTTAACACCTTTTTTATCTCTTTTTATCTCCTTTTATCTCTTTTATATGGGAATTGGGAAGAAGTTTCATTTATGGGTTTGTTTGGGTGGGTTTTGAACTCTTGGGTTTTCGGCCAGACCATCCGGACACCCTGTCATCGGAGGTTTCCGGGTGTTTCCGCCCGGGGCCCTGGGCTCATAACTTCTATGTTCTATCACATTCTATGAGACATAATATAAGATAATATATTATATATTCTATATTCTAAAGACCCAAGGATTTTGTGATCTCATCAACAACTGGCTTGAGGAAATCCTTCTTGTTCGGCACAAAGTGACCACCATCATGTTCAAAGATGGCTTTCTTATCATCTGGATACATAGAAGCTAAATATTGAGATCTAATACCAGGAACAGAATTATCATTTGATCCATAAATGAAAAGGAATTTTGTAATAAATTCAGGATCATTTGGAACAGTAAATGAATTTTGGAATTTTTCAGTAATTTGTAATTCACCTTCAGATCCATTTGGTTTTGGTTCAGTAAATGAATAACCAGAAACTTCAAGAGACATTTTAAAATAATCTTGAATTCCTTCTAATTCAGAATAAGTCTTAATGGTATTAGAAATAATAGTAGAAACTGCAGCACCTTGAGAAAATCCAATAATACCATCATATGGACCATTTAATTTAATATGATTAATAACAGTTTTAATAGCTTCTGTTAAATCAAGATTTTTGGAAATATTATCATGATAAAACCATGCTCTATTAACACCAGTTTCCACAATTTCATTCCATTTATCATCATCAACTTCAAATGGAAGATCTTTTTTCTCTAAAATAATTGGACCATCAATATAATCCATTTGAATATTAGATTTCTTTAATAATTTTCTTAATCCAGAAGACTTCTCAGAGAAGACTTTACCATTTTGAAGAAATCCGTGTAAACAGAGAAGTTTGGCTTTAACTGACATTTCTACTTTACAATACTTCAATGTAGTAAAGTAAGTAAGAAGAAAAAAAAGTGTTTCCAAACTCCATTTTAATCCTCTAAACTCCGCGGCATTATCGAGACCAAACGGTACACGCAACATATAAAACGAAGTCGCGATGTCACGTGCATAAGGAGGGAGGGAGGGGGGAGCCGAGCCGAGAGAGCGCGAATTCTTTTCCGGTTTGTCCTTTACCCCGGATTGGTTACCGGATTTGGACGGATCAGAAGAGGAGAGAGAGAGAGATATAACTACAACCCCTCTATATACAACTGACAAATTGGGAATTTCTCTCTTTTGAGTGCATTTCTATTTTTGAAAAGGGATATTGGCATGACTCTCAAAGTCTCCGCACAACCCATATATATAAACAACATTTACTTCTTCTTCTTCTTCTTCTTCTTCTTTCATTCTTCTTTATTAACTTTTCTTTGATTAATTTTCTTTGATTAATTTATTGATTACAACAGATTAGAATGCCACATTCAGAAACTCTTCCACCGACAATGAAGGCTTCGGTCTTTAGAGGTGCACGTAACATTGAATATACAACTGTACCAACCCCACATATTGAATCACCAAGGGATGCCATCTTAAAAATTAAAGCAAGTGCATTATGTGGTACAGAATTACATATGTTTAGAGGAGATGTTATACCAAAATCTTTAAATTATATCACTGGTCATGAATTTAATGGTACTATTGTTGCTATTGGTGATGAAGTTAATCAATTTAAGATTGGTGATGATGTAATTTGTACTTTTACTACTCAATGTGGTCAATGTTGGGCATGTAAAGATGGATTAAGTTCAAGTTGTATTGAATCTAAAGTATTTGGTACATTTCAATTAAATGGTGGACAAGCTCAATATGTTCGAATTCCAAATGCTGATTATTGTCTTTTCAAATTACCTAATAATATGAATAGACAAACTGCATTAATGATGTCTGATATTTTTCCAACTGGTTGGTTATGTGTTAATAATTATTTTAAAAAAGTGTTATTTGATGAAAAAAAAATTTCAAATGATATAATTTTACAATTAGGTGCTGGACCTGTTGGACTTTGTTGTATTGCTGCTGCAATGGAAATGGGTATTAAAAATTTATACATTGCAGATAGTGTGGAAAGTAGATTATTACAAGCAAAAAAACTTGGTGCAATTCCAATTAATTTAAATGAAATTAATGATGTTCCAAATTTTATTAAATCTAAAACAGATGGAAGAGGTGCAGATGCTATATTTGAAGTTGTTGGTAATTCAAAAGCTTTAAGATTAGCATTTGATTGTGTACGTTCAAGTGGGTTTATTTCTTCTATTGGTTATCATCATGAACCTTTACCAATGAATGGATTGGAATGTTATCTTAAAAACATTTCATTACAATTTGGTAGATGTCCAGTAAGATCAATTTTTGAAGAATCTTTCAAGATATTTGAAAAAATTTCTTATAAATTTGATGATTTTATTGATAAAACAATGCCATTAAGTGAAATTTCTAATGCTTATGATATATTTGATCAACATAAAGTCAGAAAAGTCGCTTTTGAAGTTAACAAATGATTTATACAATCTTATTATCTTATAATCTATCAATCTTATATACAAGCTTATATTAATCTTATAATGTCTAGATAATCTTATAATGTCTAGATAATCTTATAATGTACTTATCATAAAGAGGAGGTTTATTTCGCGAACACGTTTGTTGATTTAATTCGCGAAGTAAATCTATTCGCGAACACGTTTTCCAGTCGGCTTCGCGAATTAAATCTATTCGCGAAACTGTAAAGATTTTTTTCTTTTGACAGCTTCGTAATAATGGCTGCACGTACGGCTTTCTCTCTCTTTAAAAAAAAAGGAAAGTTTTCAAAAGGGTAAAAAAAAACAGCAAACTGTTATAATAAGAAAAAGAGAGAAAAAGAGAGAAAAAGAGCCAATGTCTGATCATAAATTTACACATACAACGGCTTCTCGTAGAGCTTCTGTTGTTTATGGATCACAAGGAAAGGGAGGATTATACGTTCCATCGGATTTCATTGAAAGTGAAGAGACACAAATGGATGAGAATACGCCTTTAATATTACATGATGCTCCACCATATCCAATTAGAATTGATTCTGAATTATTAGAAGAAGAAAGGGAATTACTTAAAGATAATAATCTTTTATCAACATCAATACCTTCAGATGAAGAAAATTTGATAAATGAAACTTGGGAAGAAGCTATAACTAAAGGTCAATTAAAAACTTCTGTAACTTTTGAAATGAAAAGTCTTGCTCGTTCATCAGCTCCATTAGTTATAACTTTTTTATTACAAAATTCTTTATCTTTAGCATCTATTTTTTCAGTTGGTCATATTGGTAAACAACCTTTAGCAGGTATAACTTTAGGTTCAATGACTGCAAATATTACTGGATTTGCAGCTATTCAAGGTTTAACAACTTGTTTAGATACTTTATGTTCACAAGCTTATGGAGCTGGTAAATATGATCTTGTTGGTTTACAATTCATACGATGTTCATTATTTGCAATTACTTGTTTTATACCAATTGGTTGTATTTGGATTTGGTATTCTACTTCATTATTAAAACTTTTTGTACCTGAAGGTGAATTAATTGATATTGCTTCAAATTATTTAAGAATTGTCAGTTTTGGTATGCCTGGTTTTATAATATTTGAATGTGGTAAAAGATTTTTACAATGTCAAGGAGTTTTCCATGCATCAACTTATGTATTACTTGTTTGTGCTCCATTTAATGCTCTAATGAATTATTTATTAGTTTGGAAATTTGGATTTGGTTATAAAGGTGCTCCAATGGCAGTTATGATGAATTATTGGTTAATGCCTATTGGTTTATTAGTATTTGTTCTTTGGAATAAAGAATGTTTACATTGTTGGCCAAGAAATTTTAAATTAAAACAAGCATTTGAAAATTGGTCAAAAATGATTGAATTAGCATTACCAGGAGTTATTATGGTTGAAGCTGAATTTGTTGGATTTGAAATTATAACTATAATTGCATCAAATTTAGGTACTACACAATTAGCTGCTCAAAGTGTTGTTAGTTCAATTTGTGCATTAGCTTATCAAGTACCATTTAGTGTATCTATTTCAACAGCTACAAGAGTTGCAAATTATGTTGGTGCATGTTTACCAAAAAATGCTAGAGTTTGTTGTAAAGGTTCTATGAATTTAGGAGTTATAATTGGTTGTTTTAACAGTTTTATTATGTTTTATTTCCGTCATCAAATCACTGGATTTTTCACTAATGATAAAGATGTTATTGATGAAGTATTACGTACAATGCCAGTGATTTGGGTTATGGGAATTATTGATTGTGTTAATGCTTGTTCTGCTGGTTGTATGAGAGGTCAAGGTAATCAAAAAAAAGGTGGTAAAATCACACTTTTTGGATTTTATGTTGTTGGATTACCATGTTCTTATCTATTAACTTTCCATTTATCTATGGGTTTAAAAGGTTTATGGTTAGGTATCATCATTGGATTAATAAGTATTAGTTGTGGTCAACTTTATACAGTGTTTGTCTCTTCCAATTGGGATAAGATTGTAAAAGATGCCAAACATAGAAACGCTGATTAAATGATTCTATCTTTCCAATTGCTTTGTAGTTTTCTCGTTTCTTAAATGGAAAACCGGGATGTGTTGCGCAAACCGTGTTTACACATTTTCCGATCCTTCGAGGATGTTTTGATAAGGACAGGCAGCCAAATTCCCGAGTGTTTTTTTTCTTCTCCTTTACAATTTTTCTTTAGTGGGAAGTTTCTTCTAAAGAGGAGTTCTTTAAATCAAATCAAATTTGTTTTGTTTTTTCTTCTCAAAGGTTTTTCCTCTTTTGGTCCCGAAATGCCTGATCAACAATCATTCACAGGTTCACCACAGAGACATAATGTGATTTCCATTCCTGTGGAACGCACACCTCATTCTGTGCTTGCCAGACGTGAATCTATCCTTAACAACCCCATTGGGTCTTTCAAAGGTGTCAATTCCCTTTCAAGATTCGCCTCGTCTTATAGTAGAGCACAATCTTTTAGGGCAATTGAACCATTCACACAACATTCAAGATCATATTTCCGAGATGATGATGAATTATACGATAAAGATACATTGGCACCTTCTTTCCATGGTCAACGTCTCTCTACAGTGCTTCATCGTGGTGATTTCCGTGGAGATTTCGATTTCCTTAGACCAAGACCTAGTCGTGATAGTATCAATAATGCAATTGATGATAATGATGATGTTATTGATGATGCTTCTTTATCACAATCTTTTAGATCACCTTCAATTTATTCATATGGTGCTACTCAAACTTTAGATGCTAATAACTTTGCAGAATTTCAAGATTCTGCTTCTTTAACTTTGAAAAAAGTTGAAGCAAATGGTAAAGTAGTTACCGTTATTGCAGGTCAATCAACTGCTCCACAAACCATTTTCAATTCTGTTAATGTCCTTATTGGAATAGGTTTATTGGCTTTACCTTTAGGATTAAGTCATGCAGGTTGGTTATTTGGTGTTCCAGCATTAACAATTTGTGCTCTATTAACTTATTATTCTGCTGATTTGTTATCTCGTTGTATGGATACAGATCCAACTTTAATGACTTATTCAGATTTGGCTCATGTGACATTTGGTCCAAAAGGTAGAGCTTTGATCTCTCTTTTATTTTCAATGGATTTAATGGCTTCAGGTGTTTCATTGATTGTTTTATTTGCAGATTCTTTAAATGCTTTATATCCAGAGATTTCTATTAATCATTTCAAACTAATTGCCTTTTTGGTTTTAACTCCACCTTCATTTTTACCTTTAAACATTTTAAGTGTCATTAGTTTAGCTGGTATTTCTTGTACAATTAGTGTTGTTCTTGTGATCTTTGGTTCTGGATTATGGAAACAAACAACTCCTGGTTCATTGATTGAATTTGCACAAACAAATATGTTACCAAATACAATGGCTGATGCATTGATATCTATTGGTATCCTTATGGCACCATTTGGTGGTCATGCAATTTTCCCCAATTTAAAAGTTGATATGAGACATCCTCATAAATTCCAAGATTGTTTGAAAATTACTTATTCTATTACATTTGTAACTGATATGTCTATGGCTGTTATTGGATTTTTAATGTTTGGTGGTAATGTTAAAGATGAAATTACTAGAAGTGTTTTATTAACAAAAGGTTATCCATCTGCAGTTTATTTCCTCATTTGTGCCTTTATGGCTACCGTTCCATTATCAAAGACACCATTGAACGCTAGACCAATCATTTCCATCATTGATATGATGACTGATACACATGACATTTCGGATTTTAAAGGATTCAGTTATTCTTGGAGATATGTTGTTCGTTTCCTTAATAGAGTCATTGTTAATGCACTCTTTGTCATAATTTCCATAGTTTTCCCAGAATTTGACAAAATTATAGCATTCATGGGTGCTGGACTTTGCTTCTTACTTTGTTTGATTCTACCAGCAGCATTTTATCTTCATATTTGCAAGAATACCGTTACTCCAAGAGAAAGATTACAATGTTGGACTATGATCATCGTCGCTGCTATCTTCTCCATCATCGGCACTGCAGCTGCCGTCATATATTAAAGATAACCCCTAACTACTACTACTATGTACATTAATTACAATCAAATTTATTTGTAGTTCATTACTATAATACCCATACATTACATATACGTGAGGGAGTGCGCGTACCATTACCGCGCTTTTCTGCCATTTTTTCCTGCCCCCTAACAAATTTTTTTTTTATGTGGGTTTCTAAAGCTCATCGCTAGCAATAAAAGGCTGTGGATTTCACTTGTGTTTTTTAAAGGGCAAATGACTGAAATAATTGAGATTCTTAGTGAGAATCCAGCTTGTCTTATGGACGGCTCGGTGGATTCTGCCGAAGTTTTGCAGCTTGTGAAGTCGCTTTTTGACCCAATCACTAAAGGTAACTCAGTTCTCGATGAGATATACGTTGAAGGACTAGATGCTTCCCAAGTTTGGCCACAGGCAAAGATGATCTTGGAATCCGTTACAGAAAACCTCATGTTTGAGAAGATACCACATTTGAAGAACATTTCAGACTTCCAAAAGGCTGAAGATATATCAGACAGTTCATCAGAGGAGAGTGCAGAAGAAGATGAGAATACAACATTTGCACAAGGAGATGAAGATTCAGATGATTTCGACAATATGGAAATCAACAGTGACATTGCTGATGATTATGTAGAAGAAGAAGAAGAAGAAGAAGAAGAAGAAGAAGAAGAAGAAGAAGAAGAAACTCAACAAGATGGTGATACAGAACAACTTCCAAAAGTAAAGAAGGATAAGTTTGGTCTTAATGATGAATTTTTCTCCATCGATGACTTTAACAGACAAACTCTTGCTCAAGAAGATGGTGCACAGAATGATGATGATGATGATGAGATTGATTACTTTGGTGAACTCTCAGAATCTGAAGATGAAGATGTTGCTTATTATGATGATTTCTTTGGTAAACCAACTGATATTAAGAACAAAGACAAATCTACAGAACAAAAAAAACAGAGTAAACCAAAGAAAGAGAAGAAGCTTAAAGAAGGGTCTCTTAATGAAGATGACTTTGATGATGGTATGAAATCAGCCATGATGGACTTGTTTGCAGATGAGGACAATGTACAAGAAGAATTAGAGATAAAGCAAGAAGAGAAGAAAAATCTTTCGAGTTATGAACGTCAACAGTTGGAAATTCAAAAAGAAATCGCTCAACTTGAGAAAGAAGCCGTTGCTGAAAAGAAATGGGCAATGAAAGGTGAAGCAAAGGCAAAGGATAGACCACAAGATGCTTTGTTACAAGAAGAACTTGAATTTGAACGTACTGCTAAACCTGTACCTGTGATAACAAAGGAGGTCACAGAGTCATTGGAAGAGATGATTAGAAGAAGAATCAAAGAGGCTAACTTTGATGACCTTCCGAGAAGAGTTATCACAGATGTAACAAGTTTCAGATCATCTTCATCATTCGAATTGAGTGAACAGAAATCATCCAAATCTCTTGCAGAGATGTATGAGGAAGAGTATAAGGGTGAAAATGAAGGTGAAACTGCCATCTCCGAAGAGCTTGAAAAGTCCCATAACGAAATCAAAGAGATGTTCAAGTCCTTATCCTATAAACTTGACGCTCTCAGTTCTGCTCACTTCATTCCAAAACCAGCTCAGAAGGCTATTGATATTAAGGTTAATACTGCTTCTATCACAATGGAGGATGCTCAGCCATTAACTCAATCTTCAGCTTCTACATTGGCTCCACAGGAGATTTACAAGGCTAATAACTCTTCTAATGCTAATGAGATTGAACTTAAGTCTGGTACTGTCTTTGCAAGAGATGAGTTGTCTAGAGAAGACAAACAGAGAATGAGAAGAGCCAATAAGAGAAAGAGAGCTAGAGATGCCTACGAGAGAGATGCATCCAAGCAAAAGAAATCCAAGAAGCAGGAGGTTATGGATACCTTGTCTAAAGCCAAGAACGTTACAGTCATTGACAACAAGGGTCAAAGAAGAGATGTTGCTGGTAATGTCAAGAAGGATAAGGTGCAACAGGGTACTTCTGCTTTGAAACTTTAAAACATCTCCAATAATAGATAGCATATCCTACAATGAAGCGTTTTATGAATTAAATTTTTTTTTTTTTCGCATGTAATTTATATATAAATCAAGACAGCTATGTAAAGCGCCCTTTAAATAAATAAAAGGCAACCACACTCCATAATTTCAGACAGTATTCACTAAGAATATTTTTGTACAAATATGCTTATGTGTTTGTTGTGTATATGTGTAAAAAGTATACTGTAAGAGTTTTTTTTTTTGGAACTGGTGCAAGAAGAATGTATTTGAATAAAAGGGTAGAAAGGATGGAGTTGATTGGATTCGATGGGTTCATTTTTGAGAAAAAAAAAATAAGTGTAGAAATGTATATCAGGGAAGAGAAGGGCAAAAAAAGTGATTTAAGCGGTGGTTGGGATAACGGTTGGAGCCATTGGATCTCTTCCCTTGAAACCAAGGATAAGGTCATCCTTAGGGAAGATGGTAGCGAAAACCTTGATTTCCTCAGAAAGAGGAGTGATTTGGTGATGCAAGTCGTTAAACAGCATAGCCTTACCAAGCAAACCAGTGAAAGTGGTGTAAACATAAGTTTGACCGAGACAGACGTGAGGACCAGTACCAAAGACCAACCAGTTCTTCTTAGCTTCATTGGCCTTAGAACCCTCAACCCAACGTTCTGGGATGAACTCATCTGGGTTTTCGTAAACTTCTGGGTCATGGAGAGCTGGGTACAAAGTTGGGATCAACATGGAACCCTTTGGAGCGTGGTAACCATCACTGACCTCAAAGGACTTCTTAACAACGTATGGCACCATGATGACTGGTGGTCTGTAACGCAAGGCTTCCTTGACAACCATGTTGGTGTAAGTCATCTTGTCAATAAGGTCCATGGTTAAAGGAACGTTTGGATCACCATTACGAACAGCCAATTGTTCTTCTCTAATCTTTGCAGCAACATCTGGACGATCAGCGACAATCTGGAACAACCAACAAGCCAAAGAAGATGAAGCATCTTGAGAGGCAAACAAGAAGGTAAAGATAGCTTCTGAAATCTCCTTGTTACTGAATTCACGAACAGCAAGTTTCTTGTCTGGGTTAGCTTCTTTTTCTTTCTTAGCATCCTCCATAACTTTAACCCAAGAATCCAAGACACAAGTGGTTTCACCACCGGCTCTAATGTGCTTCTTAGCATCAGCGGCACATTCAGCAAAGATATTCATAACCATATCAGCAGTTTTCTTACCGTACCAAGTCTTAGTGTAAGGTAAGATGATTGGGAAGTTAACTAATTCCAAGGCAGATGTGACTAAGTAATAATCATCAGCAATTCTCTTAATTTGTTCTTTTGAAATGTAATCACCACAAAAGGCATGTAAAGATAAAGCACACATCATTTCTCTAAATTCTGGGAAGAAAACAACAGGGCCATCCTTTGTAAGATTTCTGAAATGTTCCAAATATTCATCCATAACAACTTCCAAACCTGGGATATATTCTGCAAGTGCAGTTCTAGTGAAGAGACCGTTTAAACCTTTTCTATAATCAACATGAGCTTTTCCATCAAGGAAAACCCAATTTGTTGGTCTAAGAATCTTGACAGCAACATCAACAACACATGGTTTAACATAGGAAGGACTTTGGAAGATCTTTCTAGCAAGGTCTCTATCACTGGCAATGACAACAAATTTATGGAAAACGGAAACACAAGATAATGGACCGGAAGCCCATTTAGCCTTATATTCTTCAAATTTTGGATCAAGTGATTCCATAAAAGGACCAATGATTGGCCAGACTTTATACTTTGGGCCTGCAATGTTACCCTTCTTGATCTGGTAACTCACTTGGTCATAAACAAGACAAATAGCGATAAAAGTGAATATTATCTTCCACCATGAAAGCGAAGCGAGAGCGTCCTTAACTACCGGAAAGGAAGCCTGCAAAGAATTGAAAGTCGGAGAGTCGAACGACGAAATGTTCTGACCCAGAGACTGAAGAACGGTGGCCATTATTATAGCGAAAGTTCAAAATGTTATCTCCTTTAAAAAAAAAGCAGTTTGGTGAGGGATTGTTGGTTGTTTATCAATGAACTGAGAATTTTGGATGCTTCGTTTACCGTTTAAAATAAAAAAAAAAAATACTTCGTAAACGACGGGGATTCGTTCCCGTTCTAAACGACAACAAAGGGGGGGGGAGGGGGACATCTGAATCAGGTAATATTCGCGTGGTTTTCTCTCTTTTCCATATGTAATAGGTTATATCAGCTGTTAACCATATAAAACATGTCATTAATCAGGTCATTTTTTTGTTGTTCTTTTGCCCTTTTTATAATTATTATTAATTTGTAATGCTTTGCAGAACAATAACATGTATATATAACCTACATATGTTTATATAGGCATTAATCTCATATATCAAACAAAGAAAAAAAGAAAAAAAAAAACAGAAGAAGAGAGTGGATTTAATACCACTTTACACC
This sequence comes from Petasospora bimundalis, assembly GCA_030569745.1. Taxonomy (NCBI): domain Eukaryota; kingdom Fungi; phylum Ascomycota; class Saccharomycetes; order Phaffomycetales; family Wickerhamomycetaceae; genus Petasospora; species Petasospora bimundalis. The sequence continues at coordinate 126,577 of JAJMLR010000020.1, forward strand.
GTTGATATGGAGATGTTTTGGTTCTTCAGTTGGATTAGTGGCCAACGTTTCAACCGTTGAAGCATTACATTCATCTTTGGTCCTTCCGCATCTTATACAACTCGAGTCAAAAATCACTTTCCCCTTCTCATTAATCTCATCTTCATTAGATTTGTGTTTAGGGGAGCTTGGTGGTGAAGATTTTGTCTTCTTTGAAGGCTCATCGGCCTTTTCTAATTGCATACTTAACTCCAGAAGTTGTCTCTTTAATTCACTTTTCTTTCTCATATTATCTTCTCTCATAGCTAATTTCTTATGCAGTTGCATAATCTCTGATTGAAGTTGATTAAGTTCAAAAGTTTCTTTCATGACCCATTCATCTTCCTTTATAACATTTACATGCTCCTCTAGTGTAGTTGGTTCATCAGAATTTAAAGATTGTTTTTTAACTTGTTCATTTTGTGATTCTTCCATCAATTTCTTTAAAAATATAATTTCCTCTTTCATAGAACCTAGCTGTTCTCCATTATTTGATATCACATTCTCCAAATAGTTTATCCTAGCATCCACTCTTTTCAAGCCTTGGTTTGACAACTCATCTGATAAAGTTTTGGAAGCGTGCAATTCATTAGCATCAACAGAACCAAAAATGTCTTGTGTGTCATTAGAATTGAAGTTGAATTTGAATTTCGGACTCTTTTGATCTTGAACAGGAGATTTTACATTATCAACATTTTTCTCAGATTCTAATTCCATTTCTTCTTTCAATCTTTCATATTTATCCTTCCACATATTTGCCTTCTCTTCAAATGTCTTCACATTTTCTTGGGAAAGATTCAATTCACTCTTCAAATTATCGTTTAATTGCTTGTATTTCAATAATTTCTCTTTTAAACCTTTGGCAAAAGTTTGTATCAAATTTTTGTCCTGTTTAAGTCTTTCATTTTCTCTAATGATTTTTTCCACCATATTTGAATTAATCTTAACCTCATCATCAACGGGGACTTTTGTACCAACTTCTTTGAAAAGTCGATTTGTAGTATCATTAGATGCCGACTTAGGTTTCAGAGAGTTAAAATTTTGTGGTTTCAAATCCGAATACTTGTTGTAAAACTTCTTTTGCATATCTTGAAGACCCGTATCATCTCTGTTAACAGGGAGAGAAACATTCTTCAAAGGGGAACTCTTGAATGGTTTTTCTGATCTACCGACTTCAATGGAATTATCAAGAAACGCATATTGAGGTTTCACCCTGGATGGAGAAGGAGAATAGTCCATCTTCTATGGTTTATTGAACACCAAAAAAAAAAAGATACAATAATGTGCAAGATATTTAACCTCTTTGTGAATCTACTGGACCAACCAGAATTGAAAGCGCCAGTGTTTTCTTTCCAACCGCTTTGTTTTGTATATAACAGAGAGTGTTTTGTTTGTTTACATTTCTCTTTTGATGGCGCGCACGCGCTTGGATCGCGATTTTACCGTTGTCATGGCAACGTACCAATATATGCAAAAGAATTAAGAAAAAATGTACTAATAAATTATAAAATAATAGAGAACAAAAGAAAGAAAAACACAAAGGAAGGGGTTCCATTCGACTATAAGTACTCAGCAATAGCCGAATCAAGCAAATCCCAAAGCTTTTGAGCAGTTCCATTGGTACAGGCATCCTTTATATCTGCCCTGATAGGTCTAAATTCACCCCATGGACCAATGTATTGACCAGATTTTTCAATAGTTATATCTGGGTGTAAGGCAGCAAACAACTCTGTATAAGCACCGTAGATGGTTGGAGACATAACCAAATTACTCATTCTTTGCATAATAGTTGGCATATCTCTTTGCAATTCAGATTGAAGTAAACCTGGATGAACTGGAAGGGAGATAACACCTTTAGATTTGAACATTTCACCATAGATAAAAGCTTGGTATAAACAAGCAGTCTTGGATTGAGAATAACAAGTAAAATGCTTTGAAGCAATTGCATCACTTTTTTTAAAATCCCAAGTAAGTCCACCATTAGCAGGAGCACCTCTATGAGCCAAAGATGAAAGGAAAATGACTCTTGGATTTTGGGATTTAAGAATCTCAGAATGAATCAGCTTTAAGAGAAGATGATGACCAACAACGTTTGTTCCGAATTGTAATTCATAACCTTGTTTGGAAAGAGAACCCGCTGGTGGGAACATAACACCTGCATTAAAGATTGTAATATCCAATCTTGGAATTTCATCTTCAAGACCATTAATACCCGACTTGATTGTAGTTAAATCTGAAAGATCAATGTATTTCAAAATAATACGTTTATCGAGAATATCTGAAGTGAATTGTGGATAAAGTTCGATAAGTTCATGTTTCATCTTTTCCACAGCAGATTCAGTTTTGGATTTGTTTCTATTGACCATCACCACGGTAGCATTCTTAGACAATAGTAGTTTAGCACTTTCATAACCAATACCAGCTGAGCAACCTGTTATCAAAACATATTTACCATTAAGATCTGGATAATCCTTTGGCATAAATTGTGGAGCACTTGGCCACAAATCGTGGAGAATCTCACGGAAAGTATCCATTTTTGTTCGCACAGTGAGCTTTATATCTATGAAATAAAACAAATACAAGAAAAAAAAAACCCTTCTATGTCCTACTGTTTATATAGACAAATAATATCAACATGGTGGCAAAAATTTAACAGTTTTTATCCAAATACGTTAATTAAAAAGTAAGGCGGGCAAAGGCGCGCGTGATTACATAATCCCTTACTAAGTAATTACATAATCCCTTACTAAGCAGATGAGAATTTTTTGTGATAATCGCACTTATAACAAATTTTCTTTCCCTCATCTCTCTTTTAAAACCCTCAAAAAAAGAGTTGTTTTTCTTAGAATTATATATATTCAACAGGAAGAGGAAACTTTTCATTAACATATCAATTTAAACTCTGCTAAACACCTTGCAAAAAAGGGGGATTGGAACACAACATATACATTTACTACCCCCCCAACAGTCCGTTATATGCTCTTATAAGCCCCCCGAGGAGTTATTCATATTTGAAGATAAGGGAGAAATAGAAGATGATGTCGATAGATCACAAGAACGACCATTTCAAGCGACAGAGAGAAGAAGAAGAAGATGTTATTGCATCATCGAAAAAACGTAAAGTCTCTTCAAAATTGGAGAATAAAATTTCAAATGATATAGAAATTTCTGAGACAGGAAAGAATTCAAATGATTTCCATAAAAAAATGTATTCTTCATATATTAAAGCAGCACTGGAGGCACTGGATAACGTATGTTATTTTACTTTTTACTGATATTTTCCCAATTATAATATAATTGGTTTTTTTTTTGGAAAAGACATGAAAAGAGTACTAACATTAATCCAGAACAATAGTGTACAGCTTGATACATTAGCTGATCAAATATCTTTACCCAAATCACATCCAGAACATATCACTCCATTGCATTTAGCCACAATTCTTACGACCCTTACGAATAATATCTCTAAACTTGAATCCAAATATTCAAATAATATCATCTTTTCCATTATTAATTATAACAAATGGTGGACACTTGAACATTCTGTTATAATGGTTTTCAAAAAATTCATTGTAACATTATGTTCTTATTTACCAAAATGGTGGTCAGAAATTTCATCCATTTTAATTGATCAATTCACATTATCATCAATTAAAACACAATATCATCATGAACTTCTTCGTTATTTTATTTCTATTATTCCAACATCAGTACATTCTTTGAATAAGCAACTTGTCAGAAGTTTCCCAAATAAGCACAGTCATAAACATGAAATCATTAATTATGTATCTAACCTTCTTAAACTTAATGATTATTGTACCGAACTTAGATTCAACATTTGGTCATTAATTATTGAACGTTCAATTCAAATCGATGTTGAATTACAAAATGAATTAGATGAACTCGATGATGATTCAGATCTTGAGGATATCGATGTTGATATTGACGTTGAAGATAGTGATGATAGTGATGATAGTGATTCCGAAAATGATGTTGAAGATTCAAAAATTGAGCGTAAAGTTCATTTTGCTGATGACACTCATGGAGGAGAAGAAGAAGAAGAAGAAGAAGGTGAAGAACAAAGTGAACGCACTAATCACGAGGATGATGATGATATGTATGATAGTGACGATGAGTTTGATGGCGATGAAGAGGAGAATGTTAATGGAAAGAACATCCAAACTGCCAACATTGTTGATCTTTCTGAAAAATTAGATTCTATTTTATCAATGGTATTTGAAGCTCTTCAACGTACCAAATCACAAGGAGGAAGAGAAGAAGAAGAAGAGGAAGAAGAAGAAAGATCAGTTGTTCTTTACAACACTTTGACTTCGCTATTCAAGTCTCACATATTACCAACTTATTACACAAAGTCTACACAGTTTATCTTGTTTCTCTTTACACAACAATCACCGGAATTTATGGACTCATTCCTGGTGACTTTGATTGATTTATGCTTTGCACCAGATGAAAGTATTGAAAAACGTATTAAAGCATTACAATATCTCAGTTCTTATCTTTCAAGAGCAAATATGTTACAAACTTCACAGATTGTATTTGTTTTAAGTTATTTGATGAGTTGGTTAAATCGTTATGTTGAAGAACGTGAAGTGGAAATTACTGATGGAGTGAATATGGATCGATTTAAGATGTTTTATTCCACTTTCCAAGTTCTTCTTTATGTTTTTTGTTTCCGTCATTCTTCATTAAAGACTGATGATGATGAATGGGTATTGGGATTAGATAAATTTTTCCAAAGAATGCTTATTACTAGATTCAACCCATTGAAGTTTTGTAATGAGAATGTGGTTTTAATGTTTGCTAAGATCTCTCAAGAGGAGAATGTTGCATATTGTTTCTCTATTATTCAAAAGAACAAGAATGAGAGACTTAAAGGTATTTCTGGTTCTAAAGGACCTGGTGTTCCTTCTTCTTCTTCTTCAGTATCATTAAATTCTGGTAGCTCTTCCAACCCAAGATTAAACTTTGCTAGACAACAGTTTGTGGACTTGGAAGGATATTTCCCCTTTGATCCTCTATTTTTGAAGAATTCTAAGAAACACGTTCGTGATTATTACATTGAGTGGTCTACGATTTCCAAAGAGTATGAAAGTGATACTGATGACTTTGATGACCTAGCAAATGATGCTAAGGAAGCCGTAAGACGTAACTCCATGAATATCGATGATGACAGCAGCTGAGTGTATAACGAATAGAATTATATAAAAAACATGAAAGGTGTAGATAGAGATAGATAGAGATAGAGAGATAGATAGAGATAGATAGAGATAGATAGAGAGATAGATAGAGAGATTACGTAATCATAGAGCGTATGATTACGTAAGTTTTTTTTTTTTTTTTTTTTTTTTTCTTTTGAACTTTCCAGGAGAACAGAAAAAAGCGATTGATCAGCAGTTGATTTTCAGTTTAAAGGGTTTAAAAAGGGAAAACTTTCATTGATCCGACACTTTTTTCCTTGTATTTTCACCAAATTATCTTTGTCTCAGTAATCTGAGTTGAGAGTCAGTGAAAGCTCTGTGTGTTTTTTTTTGGGTTTTTGTCTACACGGTGCATTCAACGTTCACCAGTGTATGAGCTCATCGCCTATTCACTCCCCCCCATACACATTCCACCACCCCCACTCTTATATCTACAATCAATATTTTTTTTTTGAAGACCCACAAGAGATTCAACTCTTAGATATAAGGTGTGAAGTTTGATAATGCTTTCCACTTCCACGCTATCGTTACATATTCAAGACTTCCTTGATGACCTTGATGATGATTTCAACTTACCATTGATTATTGCATTAAGTTCTGGTCTTGGAGTGTTATTTGTTGTTCTTCTTTTCCTCACAGTTTATTTTTCATTCTTCAACAGTGGAGGAGCCATCTTCTTGGGTTCTTCTTTTAACATTCCTGGTGAATTTGATGATGTGGAGAGAATGCGGAATGAAGAAGATGACGCGTTACCAAAGATGTCAATAGAAGATAGAGAAAATTACAATATTGCTAAGCAATTCCAAGAGGATTTCCCACCAGATGCTAAACCATTAGGTTCTACTTTAAGTGATGCTGAACAAGATCATATAACAGATCGTGGTATTCAAGCATATTATTTTGAATCAGGTTTAGAACAAAATTCTACTTCACCGGAAATTGTCATTGAAGACAAATTAGATGTTCAATTCAATTCATCTACAACAAATAGTGTTATCTTAAATCATCCATTACCTGTCAGAGAAAATGATGTTGTTTATTTTGAAGTTAAATTATTTGAAATGACATCAGATACAATTGTTAGTGTTGGATTAGCTACAAAACCATACCCACTCTTTAGACTTCCAGGACACAACCGTTATTCCATTGCTTATGAATCTGATGGTACAGTTCGTGTCAATCAACCTTTTTATTCTCCTTCCATTTGGGATAATTTAATTGAAGGTGATGTTATTGGATGTGGATTCAGACCACGTTCAGGAACTATTTTCTTCACCCATAATGGTAAAAAAATTCTTGAAGCTGCTCATAATGTTAAATTTGATATGTATCCAATTATAGGATCCAGAGGTATTTCTAAATTATCTGTTAATTTGGGACAATTGGGATTTGTTTTCATTGAAGCCAATGTTAAAAAATGGGGATTTGGTCCTGTATTCGGTACTATTGGTGTTCCTCCAGCTTATGGAAAGGAAATTGGAAATGATAAAGTTTTGGATAAAGGTGAAGAATTACCACCTAATTATCCATCTGAAGAAGAGACGTTTTTTGGACCTCCAGCTCTATTGAATAGAAACAAAGGTATCATTATAACTAATAATGGTGAATCATCTACTTCATCTAATAATCTTGTTAATAAACCACCAATTCATACTGTTAGTAAACCACCAAGTTATTCAGATGAAGGAAAACATGAAGAACCAATAGAACAGATATCCAGTGAAGTTGAGGAAAGACTTTATGAACGTCGTTCATCTACATTTGATCTTGTGAATAATCAATATGATGCAACTATTGTTCCTAAATCTGTTGTTGAAGTGATTGATACAGTGACGTCAGAGACTGGAAATACTATTCAAGAGATAGTTCCTGAAAATGCAGTTGATGCTGATACTGAAGGTTCCACTGAAATTGAATCTACTCCAGAACCACAAACAGATCAAATAAAGATTTCTACACCAAAGAGCAAAAACAACGGTAAGAAAAAGAAGAACAAGAAGAAGAGAAAGGGAAGAAAGTAAGTTTCTATATAATTTTCATTTCTTTATTAAATAGTTGTGCATAGCTATATTTTAATTTAATTTTTTTTTCATTAATTATTGATGACCAGGCTACAACTTATTAGATCAAAAAATTAGATGTGTGTATATTTAACGTTTACTTTTTTTCTTTTTACCCTTTTTAGCACTTTCTTTTTTAACTTCTTTTGATTCTTCTTTCTCTAAATCTTCTTCAATTTCAGTATTAGCCAATACTGAAGAAAATCCTCTAATATTTGATTTATCATTTGTCTTTATATTAGAGATTTGAACACCATGAGGTCCTAAAGCTGTAAGTACACGAGATAATTCTTTAGCCTTATGTGTAATGAGTTTATATAAGGAACCAGAGACTGGATCATATACTTTGAATGAAACAAATGAATCAGCAGAACGATTTTTACTTATTTTACTCTTTTCAGATTTCTTTGTAAGTGAACCGTATGTAATGGAGATTCTTGTCTATGATTGGGGAATTAGTTTTTTGAACCTATAAAAGAGTAAGAAAAAAACCCCACTTACTGTAGATGGTGATGATTGCAAAAGAAGCAATGAACGTTCTATGAATTGGTCAGCTGATTTTACTGAGGGCATCTTTGGTTTTTAAAATTTCTGTTTTATTCTTCCCTTTTTGATTGTGTGTTGTTGAATGGACGGGGGCTTTTTCCTATTTATTCGCGACAAAAAACACAAACGCCTTTTATCAACTGATTAGGTAATCAATTAGCTAATCAGTTATGTAATCAGTTATGTAATCAATTAGCTAATCAATTTTATTATGTAATCAATGACTAAGACAGGGATTTCGCGGCTCTTTTATAAAACCTCTTATAAAGCCTCTTTAAAGTCTCTTTAAAGTCTCTTTATCATTAATTCTCTCAGTCAGTAAAACAAGGATGTCAGTTATAATTAATCCGGTAGTTCTATTGAATATTGCTGATTCCGTACAACGTGGACTCTCTAAATTTGGAGTTCTTAGAGGATTTGTTAATGATTATCAATTACTTAATTCTTTTGAAATATTAGAAAATGATAAAGATTATATAATTGAAAGGGATTCACTTTTATCACAAATATATCCAAATGAAGGTTCTATCATTGGATGTTATGTAATTGATGATAATTTTGAAATCTCTTCAATTATTCAAGAACTTGTAAATTCATTAAATGGTTCAATTATACTAATTTTCAATCCAAAGATGTCAATATCCAAAGATGGGAAATATTATCGTATATTTGATTTAAAAGGTAAAGAACTTAAATGTTTAATATCAAATAATGAAGAAGAAGCTGTTAATAGTATACTTTCATTAAAGGAAACTTCTAATGAATTAAGTAAAAATAATGAATTAATTGATATTAATAAAGATATTATGAATATCATTAATAACAAGATTTCAATATTAATTAATTCTTTAGAAAATATGCAAAAAAATTTTAATATGGAAACTTTAAGATCGGTTAATTCATTGATTAGTAAATTACAATATAAAGTTGATGATAACGTTAAAAGAGGACTTCTTGATATTGAAAATACTTATAAACTTGTATTATCAACAGGTATTATACATGGTAATATTCAATCAATTGAAAAAGCATCAGATTTGCCTCGTGGAAGAGATCAATAATATTTCTATATAATTAATCTTCTAATACCATCTACTTTCCATTGCTTACCAACATAATCATATCTGCAACCTAATAATCTCTGTCCGGTAATTGGACATCTTCCACCATGTTTTGAATCACCATCTGTAAGATATCTTGTAATACATGGATAACAAAAAACATACCCGGTTTCAATGATACAATGATTTGTAATTACTTCTAAACAAATAGGACATTTATCACTATTTTGAATAGGTTTATCATTCAATGGGATTGGAATTTCTTTATCAAATTGTTGATTTGTAAGTTTTGAAGCAAATTCTGAAGAATTCCACCATTCAAGAAATTTTAATAAAAAAATAGCTAATGGGAAAATTGTAGTTGATAATTGTGATAAAACTTTTTGTAATGGTTTATAAAAATTTTGAGAAATTGTTAAAATTTGTTCACCAAAACTTGGTGGTCTTATTCTAGATTTGATAATCTTAGTTGATGTCGATTTACTTTCATGTAAATCATAATCAAATTGTGTTAAACGAGTATATTCAATTTGTAATAACCAATCAGTTAAATTGGAACTTTTACTTCTTCCAGAGAGATAATTAATTTGACAAATTATATTTAAAACTTTCAAAATTTTTTGCAAAATTGGATATGATTTAACAAACCAAAATTTAATGAAATTTGACCATGAATTTGTAATTTTCAATTGACGTAATATAAATTTTGTTTGTAATTGTTCAAATTTGATATCTAATTTCTCCTTGATATAAGTAATACCAATGACATTTAACATTGAACCAATAATTTGTGTATTATTTAATCTTCGTCTTTGTTCAATAAATTCAAATATCTTATCATCATGAATTTCAACATTAACTTTACTTGATCGTTTTAAACCATAAAATTTATCTGTAAATGTTGAATTCCATTTGGTTAAGAAATACCATTCAAGACAACCTCTTAATAACAAATTTATTTCATCAAATCTTAAAGCTAATTTTAATAATTGACGTGGATACCGTTGAGCATAATGAACAACAATGTATCTTAAAGATGGAGATAAAAGTGAAGAAAGTTCATTGGATGAAATGATCTCAAAAAGTGTCGGTGTCGATGATAAAGATCGAGGATCCAATGAAGAATAATAATCCATTTTACATATATATTTTTTATATGTTAATGGGGTTTTTATTTCTATATGTTAATGGGGTCTTAATTGGGGAAAAAAGGGCCTCGGGGATTATTCTTTTGTGGGGTTTCACTAGATGTCTGGGTGTCCCTATATCTTTCCAAGATTACATAAGCTCATTACATAAGCTCTTACATAATCTATTACATAATCTATTACATAAGCTATTACAATGATTACAATGATTACAGAGAATACAATGATTACAATAATACAGATACAAAATAGATACAGTACATAGATTTTTTCTTTTAAACTTGAGTAATGGTAGAACTAAAGAAAATGTCTAATATGGTGTAAATCTTCCCCTACCTCTTCCTCTACCTCTGAAACCACGACCTCTACCACGACCTCTACCACGGTTAAAACCTGGAATATTAGTTCTCTTTGGAGAAACTTTAAGATTTCTTCCTCTGAAAACGGAATCATTAAGTGTAATAGCATCTGTTACAGCAGCTGGTTCAGCAAATTCAATATATGCAAATCCCTTTGGATGACCTGTAATTTTGTTAAGTAAAATAGTAACTCTATTAATGATACCAACAGATTGAAAATGCTTTTGCAATTCTTCGGGGCTAGCTTCATAATCAACATTACCAACATAAACAGAACGAGCATCAACATCAGAAGTTTCTTCACTTGCTTCTTCTTCTTGTTTAGCTAATTCTGAATGTAATTCACGTAATTTAGCTGCATCATTCATAGTATCATCAGTAATAGTATTGGTAGTTATTGGTAACTCTTCTTGATTTATCTGTTCTGTTTGTTCAACTGGCAAAGCCTCTGTAGTGATATCTGTAGCACTCATTATATCTCTCTCTTTTCTTTTTGTTTATTAAAGAGAGAGCTTTTTGAAGAGTTTGTGTACACTGGAAAGTTCAACTTCAATGAGTTTTCCTCGCGCTTCCAACAAGAGAGAAAGAGAGAGAAAGAATATATTAAATGATCAGAATTTATAGATCTTTTAATATAAACACATATATATATAAACAAAAGAGAGAAAGATCTAATAAATACCTTTATATCATTTCAATAACAAAATGATATCACAAAAAGTTATACTTTACAAATACTTTATATACAAAAGACTTGAGCATAAGTATGACACCGCCGGCTACACAATTTGTGCATGGTTAAGAGCGCTCGCTCGCGCGGACCGCGGTTGCCCTATCCTCTCCGAGGCAGCTCTCACTACAAAACAACTTTATCCTGGGGAAGGAATGGGGGGGGGGAGGACACTCAGACAAAACAAGAAGCTACAAGGACAAATTCGGATACCATCACCAATACACATACATAGCTGTACGACCATATACCCGTCTGCTACCGATGCTACCCATGATTCCCCTGATTCCCGCGCCGTCTTGGGGTAGTGTGATCTTGATCATCGCTTTACTATCAATGGCATTGGCACAAGAACAAGTTACCACAACTGTAATTGATGTCCTTTCAAACAATGTTGAATTTAGTTATTTTCTTCGACTTTTACAACGCAATCAACTTGTTCCTTATCTCAATCAACAGACTAATATCACATTAGTAGCACCTGTTAATTCTGCATTTGCTGCTGCTGCTGCTGCTTCCTTTTGTGATTCAACAGATGATCCAATTTCTTCATGCATTGACAAAATATTTAATGATTTTAGTCTTCAACAACTCAATAATTATATCATTACAGAACCAATTAATACAACTCTTTTATCAGGTTATCATCTTTATTCAACTGTTGCAAATACAAATACCGATGATCAAATCAATACTTTTGTGGAATCTCCGATTTTAATACATTGTGATGATCATGAAACGACTATTAATAATATTGTCGTTGTTGAAAATAATCTCTTTGCAGAATCACAAAATTCTTATGTTCAAGGAATAGAAACTACACTTAAAGATTTGAAAAAACTTGATACCGTTGTGACAGATATTAATGATACATCAATATTCAATAATTTGAAAAATGATAAATTATCTGATTTAAAGGGGAAAACAATTTTACTTCCTATTGATGAATCATTTGCAAATTTTAAAGATCATCAATTGGAATACCTCTTCACAAAATATGCAGAGCTGGACTCTCAACAAATTGTGAATTCATTGATACTTGAAGGTATCTATGGTGGATTGATTGATGATAATATAACAGTCAATAATATGTTGGGACATCAGATTGAATTATCATCGATTGAAAACGGTCGTTACATCAAGATAAATGATTCAATTACTTCAATAAATTCAATTGTTCTTGCTCATGGTGCAGTCATTCACCTTTTCAATAGCACAGAATTAATACCTGAAATTGAATTTAACGTTTTGAAAACACTTGTGGGACTTAAGGCAACATCATTTGTTGATGAGTTACTCTTACAAGATTTATCTGAACTTATTACGAATAACTCATTGGAACAAACCATTTTTTATCCACAAGATTCTAATCAGTTTTTTTCAATTGCATCTAAAGGATCAAACCTTTATCATTTTGTTGATGAACGTATCACTAACCTCGATGACGTTAAAACGTTGTACGATACTTATTTTTGTAACAGTAAAAAAATGGGTAACTCGTGTCAAAAGCTCAAAGTGGAAAGTTATGGTGAAAATACTGCTGTTCTCAACAATAACGTTATGATTGAGGCTGGTCCATTTGAAGTTGGAAAGACTTTAATCTATCTTACAGATGAAGATTTGAGAACTCCGGATGATTTACTTTCATCAGTGAACTCTGCTGTATTCCAATGTTCGACCTCATTACAAATGTTATCAGATCTTCAACTCACTAAATTGCCAAACAACCATAATGGATACACTTTCTTGTTACCTTGTTACAACTCTTGGGATGATTTTTCATTAACTTTGAACTATCTACAAACTAATAAAACTGCATTGGATCTCATAATGAAGAGTTTTATCCTTGAAGGTTTGTTATACACAGATTTTGTGGAAGATGAGGAGGATTTCACAAATCTCAACGAAGATAAAGTTGAAATAAGTTTCCAAAATGAAGATGAGCATGAAGTTAATTTGCAGTATGACGGAATTAACTTCACTCTTGGTAGAGATAATGATATTCTATTTAATCAAGGTGTTATCCATCCCATGAGAGATGTTTTCTTCTCGAATGATTTGGGTATGACACTCTTGGATATTTTTGAACACTCTGATGCGACGTTATTCCTTGAGATTTTGGGAATATTTCCAGATTTACAGGAAATCATAACCAACAACTCTTATTCAATCTTACTCCCATCATCTAGATCACTTTCAAGATTGCCACCTTTTACATCCAACAGCACATTGAGAGAGATGCTTGAGCTTCATTTCATCCCAGAGTCATCGCTCGAAGACCTATTCACCTGCAGCGATGATCCTATAACCACTCTTCATTCAGGTGTTAATCTCACTTGTTCTTATCTGAGTGATAACGATGGTGCAGTCTTGCAGATCGATGGAGGTTCGTCTACTTCAGGGGTTAAAATTCTCAGAAAAGGTTGTCTTCCTGGAAACAGTCATACATGCATTTATCTGATTGACAAACCGTTTTCATTGGATTGGCTCTCCAGCCATCAGCACTATCACATCACACTTCCTGCTTTGGCCCTTGGTGTTGGTATGATCATCGGCGCTCTTTCAGTCATTTCAGTACTGGTCTGCCTTATGATGGTTATTGTACGTAAGCGCAAAGGCTATACAACAAATAATGAACATCAGAGTGATATCGCTAGCGAGCATTCGGCACTTATTCCGGAAAATGGAGCATCTGGTTATAACGCAACTACTCTATCGAGTAACAACTTTGAAAGTCAATACTCATCTAACACAAATGTCGATCCAATCTCATTTGGTAAGAAGAAATCAAACCATATATTTGGTTAGGGTGCTTTGTTTCTTTTTTTGTGTATATCGATGAAAATTCTTACAGCATTATAGATCTCGCGTTTGTTTAACAATTGAATTATTTTTGGATTTCTATGTACATTTAACTTAAATGTCAATTACTTGTTGACAGGAATATTACGGAACATCTCACAGACACCAGTGTAGTGACTCCAAGCTCCCATCAGAACAAATACGTGCCAAATGTTGTGAGAGGCAAAAATATAATCAACGAACCAGAGCGACCATATCGACTTACTGTGAGGAGTGAGCTCCGGCTTGCTCTTGAAATAGGAGTCAAGGTTTTCAGTAACTTCTTTGGAGGACCAGTCCTTCTCTTCTGGAACGTTGGTATCCACAATCACATCAGTTCTAAAACGTTCAGGAACAAGAGATCCATAGAAAGCAACGCCGGTCAGATACCAGATATGACTTCTTGTGAGTGGTAAATAGTAATTCAGGGCATGGCTCAGTCCCTTATCAAAAGCCAAATACACAAATGCAGCAAACCCTAATCCAGATAAAGAGATGAAGAAGCCAATTCTAAATGGTTTACTCTCTGGACGGTCAAAGTAACTCGACCAGTTGAAAAAGAAGCCACCAATACCACACAGTAGCGAAAATATGACGAACCCTGTGCAGAGGAGTGGGTGGTAGTAGAGAGAAGCATATTCTGTAGTAACAACAGCAGCCGTGATGAGAACCGTGATTCCAGTGTAGTCTACACAAGCAAATTTCTTTCTTAAGTACATGTTTGCAGTACCATTGAAGGTATGCCAAACGGAAGAGGAGAACAGACAAAAGAAACTGGCAGATAGGTACATATAGATGACCAAGTTATCCATTAGAGTACCATTTTGGAAGAGATCGGTCTTTGGAAAAGAGAATATAGCTGTATATACCATGAACATTGCTGCCAATAAATGGGTCCAAATGTTAGCGGTTTCATTGTGACATTTGCACACACTTTGAAGGGCATGAAGATGATTGTTTTGAAATCTATAGCCATAGACAATGTAAGGATTCTCCCTCCATGGGAATGGGAGTTCGAAAAAGTGAAGGTTTCTCTGACAACCTTCAACAATTGCATGTTCATAGTTGTGGAATTTAACCTCAAATGTCTTGATAGCATCATATGTCGACAGTTCACTGGAACTTCCAGCAGATGAAGAGACACCGGCTTCATGCAACAGACTTTTAGCTTCGGTCTCTACAAGAGAGTTGAACTGGTTGATCTTAGCGTCAAGGAAGTGAAGAGTGGTTAATAGTCTCTCCTGGAATCCCAATGATTCTGATGCTTCAATTGCAGAAAGGAGACCGCCGTAATGTTCATCGAGAATAGTGTTGAAACTTTCCAAGTTGACAGAAGATGAAAATACCGAGTTCTTGATGGTTATAAGAGTATCATAAAGGTTCTGTAGAGTGGCATATGAGTCCTCCTCACCAATTAAGGGCTTCTTGTCTGTAGCCTTGGATCCAAAGAAACTTTCGACTCCATCCAACTTGCGCTCAATGGACGCAATGAAGTTATCAATCGAGCCGAGAAGGTCTCTCTCCATCGAGTTTCCCTCTACGATTTTGTTGAATGAACAGGATGAAGACTTGGCCCTCTCAAGGAGACGGAGATCCTCGCTATCAAAGCGTCTGTGTGTGTGGATGTTAGTCTGTTTAGGCATCTGGCCGTTGCCTCTCTCAATAGAAGTAGATACAGCGGACATCGTGTTGCTTTGAATGTGTTACCTTGAGCAATGGAAGAAAAATTGTCGATCTTTTATACAGTTCGAGCTTAAGCTGGTACAAGGAAGCGAATAACAGGACAAGCTGGTGATTAATAGTTTCTGTTTTGGTCTAGCAGGGACCAAAGCGAATGTGAATGAAAAGGGGGTGGGAGTGTATAAACCCGCTGTGATAGAGTGATGAGGGTAGAGGTAGATTAAAAATGATGTTGAGACAGCTCCCTATCTGTTCTCAGTATTCGGTGACAGTTGGTGGAGTGGAAGCGGTAAATGGGTAGGTTATCAGTTAAACAAAGCCCATGTGCCCTGATGACTGACTGCTTGTTCACCTCCTATTTTCTCCGATCTACACGGATGTGCTTTGGGAGCAGAAGAAAAAAAAAAAAAAAAAACCAAAAAAAAAAAAAAAAAAAAAAGAAGAGAAGAGAAGAGAAGAGAAGAGAAGAGAAGAGAAGAAGAGCTTTAGAACAAAAAAAAAAAAACAAAGCTCTGTTAACCATCGTAACATATTCTGTACTGTTCTAAATTCAATAAGTGCAGCTTTGTATTATTAAAACTACAATACGTACACAGAAAGAAAGATGCCAATCAATCAACCATCTAACCAAATCAAACTGACCAATGTCTCACTGGTTCGAATGAAAAAGGGTAAAAAAAGATTCGAAATTGCCTGCTACCAGAATAAAGTTCAAGACTGGAGAAGTAATGTAGAGAAAGATATCGATGAAGTTCTGCAGATACCTCAAGTCTTTCTCAACGTCTCTAAGGGACAAGTTGCCCCTAATGATGACCTTCAAAAATCATTCGGTTCAACAGACACAGACAAAATCATATTAGAAATCCTTCAAAAAGGTGAAATTCAACTGAGTGAGAAAGAAAGACAGGCTAAGAATGACCAAATCCAGAATGAGGTGCTCAACATCATTTCTACGAAATGTATCAATCCTAGAACCAAGAAAAGATACCCTCCAACTATGATCAAGAAAACACTTGCAGAACTGAAGGTTAACATTGTTGCTACTAAACCGGCAAAGATCCAGGCTCTTGAGGCAATTCGTTTACTAGTCGCTGAACAAGTTATCCCTATTGTTAGAGCAAAGATGAAAGTAAAGATTACATTGGAATCTAAGGACGCCAAAAAGCTTAATGACAAACTAAAACCACTTTTGGGAGATATTGAGAGTGAGGATACTGGTAAGTTCTGGGAAGTTGTATCACTAATTGATCCAGTTAATTATCGTGAACTTGTTGAGATGATTGGAAATCACAAATCTGGACAACTCGAAGTTCTTGATATGGCGGTCATCGATGAAGGTGACAATTAATCATATGTTTTAATGCCCTAACTCAGGTCTTTCACAAGTTCCAAAACACTCACTAAACTCTCAAAATCATTAGAACTATCTTCTAATCCACTAAATATCTTAGAACTTAATGAAATAATCAAATTCCTCGATTCTGATTTGGAGTAGACAAGCTTTGCGATTTGATTCACCAATATTGATAGTTTCATGTCCATATTGTTACCAATTAAGCACGTTTTCTCGCAAGTGAAGTCCACAGATTCGCCACCCATACTGAGTTGTATCATAGTATTGGTATCTGGTGCATTCACATCAAAAGTAGTGTCAGCTTCACCGTTCACCCTAACAAATATCACTTTTTTGTCCAAGAACTCTATCGCTTGTGCATCAACTGTTTTACCAAATAATTGGCATGATACCGTCTTTCCTGATTTGGTTGACATTCTTAGCACCTTTCAAATATCTTCTTATCCGTAGTAACCTGATTAAATACGAGTTGGT
Organism: Petasospora bimundalis; assembly: GCA_030569745.1. Classification (NCBI taxonomy): domain Eukaryota; kingdom Fungi; phylum Ascomycota; class Saccharomycetes; order Phaffomycetales; family Wickerhamomycetaceae; genus Petasospora; species Petasospora bimundalis. Next base: position 144,067 of record JAJMLR010000020.1, read on the forward strand.
GTCCGAGGTTCATGTCGCCGAAGAGGTCGTGCACTTAACCGACCGATCTGACAGGCAATTAACCTGGATCATAAAGATGTCTGGATGTTTTTTGTCGCGGATACCCCATCGATCTCTCTCTCTATCGCGTGCGCACTCTCAGATTTGTGTTTTTGTAGCTTACTTCCCCCCCCCTCACTTCCTTCTCCCTACCTCCTCAACTTTCCAACCGCTCATATCCAATGAATTATGACTGAAGTACCCACACGATCCCCATCAACATATCAAAGAACTGGCACGGGGGTTAGCGATTTGACTGTTTCCACGACACGCGATGACCCTTTCTCTCACTTGGTTCCAAAGGATGACGCGTCATCTCACACATACTCAGAGAAGCAGCAAATCCTTTATCGCATTTCATCTTGCATATCTTCCTTGATTTTCTTGACAGTTCTTTTTGTGTTGGCAACATTTCATTACCTGTATTCCAAATTAAGAGATACACGCTTCCATTGCCGCTCTCCTACCCTTCCATCACACAATGCATATCCTTCGCAGCAAACACTTCCAGATACTGAGCTTGCATTGGTACCAGATTTGAACTACTACTTTCAATTGTATGGTCTGCAAATTGATTCTTATGAGGTGATAACTGAAGATGGATTTGTCTTGTCTATTCAAAGGATCGTCAGTCCAGGTGAGACAACCGAACAGCGGTCTATGCGTAAGCCGGTTCTCTGCCTTCATGGATTGCTCCAGTCCTCTGGATCGTTCTGTTCAGGCGGAAAGGATTCACTTGCTTATTACCTGTTCCAAAATGGTTTTGACGTGTGGTTAGGGAATAACAGATGTGGATTTCAACCTCGTCACACCTTCCTCTCCCCTAAAGACTATCGCATGTGGGATTGGGATATCCTGGAGATGGCACAATTTGACTTACCGGCAATGATTAATCACGTTCTATCCAATTCTGCATCTGATTTCAACAAGCTAACATTGCTCGCTCACTCGCAAGGGACAACTCAAGGCTTTATCTCACTAGATGCTAATCGCTTCGGGCTTGCTTCGAAAATTGACACGTTCATTGCACTTGCACCTGCTGTTTATGGCGGACCTCTATTTGACTCCAAGATTTTTATTCAAGTCTTATCAAAGCTGTCTTCGATTAACTTCTTCCTCGGAGTACACGCCTTTCTGCCAGAAATGATGCAAATTCGAAGTCTACTTGTTGGATCCCACTTATTCTCTCTCTTCAGCTATATGATGTTCAATTTCCTATTTGATTGGAGTGATGACCTATGGGACCCTCAACTTCGAGCACGACATTTTCTATTCTCACCAGTATATGTAAGTACTAGATTGATGAAATGGTGGCTAAACGACAAGAACGGTTTTAGACACTCCAAATCACTATTAGAAGATGGAAAACAATGGTTCGACGAGCTCACACCGCCAATTCTTTTGATAGTCCCTCTAAATGATAAACTGGTAGATGGTAACCGTCTTATCACACACATGTCTACAATCGAGAGCAGAGCCACATGGAAACATGAGCTACTCCAGTCATACTCCCATCTCGATGTCCTTTGGTCAAAAACAGTACAGCAAGATGTTGGTGCACTTATAGTCAATCAAATCCGACTGGCGACAGAACCACAATAAAATAGAGTCACTAATTAATATACATTAGACAATCAGTATAATAATAACTAGATAATGATAGACAGAACCTACTCAGAATATTGAACTTCCAGTACGAAGTACCAGCTACCTACCATGAGTATCTCCCTAAACACTTCAGTGTAACCTGAACTTCTGCAGATTCCTTTTATCAAATTCCCGATCACTAACAAAACATTATAAAGACTGAGACTTAACAAAAATAGTTCCACAAACGTTTTAGAGAGACAAACTCCTATTGCGCCGTTCGCGACTGACATCTCAGAAGCGTTAGAATCTACCAGATTTTACAAGCTGACTTAACTAGATAACGAGAAATCCGTCTTTAACTCGAGAAAAACTGATTAAAATAAATGCCAAACGCGAAGTCCTCTCAGTCAGCTAATTACAAAACGCAAATACCATCATTGAGCACTTTAACTAGACACTACAGTTGTGTTAGATTATTTAAGAAATATGTATTAGCTTCAGACTCCTAACTATCATCAATGAATATTCCAATAACTTCAATAGATGATTCCGTTTTTTATCATACGTTGATTTATTTGATATGTGTTGATTAAATGCAGGTTTAATCTAAACTGATGGTAGATATAGCTGACTATCTAAGGATAATTAACTTAGACCAGTCTTTGAAAGCGGTATTAGAGCCTTCAATACATCATGCTACTGCTTCTGGCAGAGTTTGATGATCTACTACCTTTTTGTTGTTCTATTGTCGAACAAGCTGCATTCCCTATCACCGAACGCGTTGTGTAAACGAGTAACAGAACGCGAAAATTATCAGTAACGGTAAGGAAGATCTTATACAAGTGAAGGCATGAGATTGGAATCTTTATATTGATCCTGAAATAGAATCGCATATGAATGGAAGTGTTAAAGATCAACTTTATGGGCAGAGTGAACGTGAGATTAAACTGTTGTAGGGATTAATAGGTTTGCTGTCTTTTATCAAATGGAATACAATCTTTTCTTACAGGTTGGATATGGAATTTTGGTATGAGGCGGCCCATTGCGTAGCTAGCTAACGTCAATGGTAGTTATTTTCGGAGATCTATATAATGAGCTAATTTTTTCTGCGTGTTTGTGTGTCTGTGTGGGTTTTTCTTTTCTTGGTGTATGGGGAAATGCATTAGTCCGCCACTCAATCTCCATGAAGTACAAGCAGTAAACGAAAGACCAAGTATGTCGCTACCCCAGCAAACCTACACAGTGCAGACTCACCTGGATGATGTCAGTAGTGAGTTATTATAATGAAATAGTTGTTAATTGGCTAGGCATATATGGCTTCAGAAGCTAACAAGGTTGGAATCTGATGTAAGGTCGTGTGCTAATAAGGGATTGCTGTGTGCGGGGGCATTGCTATTACATGGGAATGAATTGACTGGATTAAAAAATATGGTTCGGCCACATATTAGTAATATATTACGTAAGCTTGGTGTCTGTGACTGGTAATGTTGTTTTAAGTGTAATACGTCAGTGCCTTAGTTTTCAGTTTATTGGATCTCATTTATTGGTCGTCTTTGAAAGCTGTGAGGTTGAAATTATTGGTTGCTTTAAGACCTGCAGTATGGAAATTCTCTTGTTGCTCGCTGGTATTGAATTAGCTATAAGATCACGTGCCCATGTCGAGGAGGTACTGCTATCTAGTCTGATCAATATCTTGATCACGAAAGTCTTTAAGTGTGAAAACAGACATGTAAAGTTATAGGGCGTGGTTCTTAGGGTGAGGAAGAGTCACAGGTCTACCGTATACCAGCTGTTGATGTGGTAGATCACGCTAAATGTATTGCGCAGCTACCGTATTTATAGTATGTAAACCGCAGTGGTTCGCAGTATGGCCCTGGCCAGTAATCAGCCCCTTAAAAAGATATATAGAGATAGTATATTTCAAACTGGCGGTGGTCAGATGTTCTTACTGCTGCGTCCTGACTCTCTTCGCCTCTTGAATTTAAAAGTGGTTAATTACGCTGTCGCTCGCGTTTTTTGTCAAGCGCACGATCTTGATAGCAGAACCGGGCAGATTCCCAGGCCCAGTTAAAAAATAATCCATAAGAACTGGTTACACGCGTAAGTAAATCACCATGGTGATATACTGAAAGCACTCCAAAGAACTTTCTGAGAGCTGGAAGCATCCAACGTTGCCCTCGACGAACGGTCCGTTCTTCTTCTTACACAGCGTCAAGCCCGGTTGGACCATTTGCTAAAGCAGCACCGCCTGTTGACACAACCACAGCACTACGTTGGCAGCCAACAACATTAAACACCCACTCAATAATACAAAATGAGCTCTAAAGGTCCCTCTTCAAAAGACAGTACTCAGATTTCTGAAGAATTGATTGTTAGCGAGCTTTTGCGGACCCTTCAGAACGTTATCACACAACCGCCGCTGAAAGACCAACAGTTAGAGCTTAATGTCTCCAATGACACAAAAACCAAGCGTACGAAACGTAAATCCAAATTCACCAAAGAGCAAGACGAGATGATCATAGATCTCAAAATGAAAGGCAGGTCCTGGATGGATATTGCTGATATGACAAAGGTAGGAAGTTTCTTAACAGCGAGAAACAGATATCAAGTTCTAATGGGGCAACAAGGGGTAGCATCTACGGTATGGAGCTCAGAGGACATTTTAAGTCTCCAAAACCTTGTCGATGAAGGGGAATTAGAGAAATGGAGGTTTATTTCCAGGGAGCTATATAAACTAACGGGGAAGTTCTTTACTGACACTCAGTGCAGAGATATTATTCGAGATCTATTTGTTCAGTCTCCTGAGGACTTTGGAGTAGATGAAGAAACTGTTGAGAAGATACTTGAAGAGGCACGATCTGGTGGGGAGTCCTAGGGAAGTTTCGGCTCATGATGGGTAGGTGTACATAATACTTTAGAGTTAAATTGCTATTTAGGTTCCCCTATTATTGAAAGAAATAAAAACTTGTAAGTAAGGTGAATGGAAATTGTAAACACCACTAAAAGACTATAAATATATAAAACACTAGGACACTATTACTGGGGCTTTGAGCACGATTAAACGTGGAAGTCTGTACTTTCACTAAAGACTCTTTCAGCTTCAACCCTCTTGTCTTCCCATGGGAAGATTGCTGGTGGTGATGACTGACTGATCTCAACTTCTTCCTCTTCCACTTTATCACTGAGCTTGAGAGAGTCCCATTTATTCTTTAATGAAGGGACATCTAAAAGGTGACCTTCGCCCAGTTCAGATGTATCTTTAATAAGCTTTGTTGAAGATAATTCGAAAATATCACCTGCAACCTTACCAAAGTAATGTCTGTTGAAAACATCCCACCATGACTTATGGAATTTAGTCAAGATCTCAAAGCCCTTACCGAATGATCCTTCAGCCAAAACACTGGCATCTCTTGAAAGCCACGGCTTCTTGATACCAATGAAGTGAATGTTACGGACATCAGCACCAAATCTTAAGAAAGCTGGAACGTACTGATATCCAGCAGATGGGGTGACATTGAAAGTGAATGGAAGTCTCTTCCACTTACCAAGAAAGAATTCGTTAAGAAGACCTTGATCACCACCATCAAAAGAAGGCGTTTCTTCGGTCTGAATGGCATTAATCAAACCATCAAAGACATCAGTAGATGGTTTAGTGATGAATATTCCAGAGTTGAATATATCTGGCCATCCGGCATCTGGAGATGCAGCAATTGGTGTCTCTTCTGTCAATTCAATATCGAAGAAATCATCAATGGAAACCACTGGAAGTACATCTGAATCAAGGTATACAAGCTTAGAGTATTGTTGTTGTTTCCAAATGAGAATTTTGGTATAAGTGGATACCAGATCAACTCTTCCAAGGTCATGAAGTTGCTCAAGAGATGTACTCAAAATTGGTTTAACATCAATAATATCATCATACACCCCCTTCAAAAGGGAAAGAGCACCTTCGGAAACGTTGGAAACAAGAATAGCAAGTTTCTTCTCCGTACCTAGGTCTCTAAGAGCTCTTGCAAGGGTCAAAGATCCCGGCAGGTACTTATCATTAGTAAGAATAGTAATGTAGGCTTCAGTCATATTGAGTATGTGGGGGGACAGTAAACAAGCTCTCAAACGGAATGTGATGTCTTTTCGTATCGCAATAAATCAGATCGCCTTGGTTGTGTCAACTTATATGAAGATTAGACTTATTGAAACAGATCTTTAAAAGTAATTTCTTCCAAAAGAACTACCCAATGGCTATGGAAATAAAGGCAAAATAGGAAATTGGCTGCTTGATAAGGGGGCCCCCATCCCTTAAATTTTGGCGAGTGTTGCGCTCACCGCGCTTTACCGGCTGCCCCCCGTAAAATGGTGCGCGCCACACAAGTAAACAAAAACGGCTCAGCCCTCTTTGTTAACCCCCCGATTGGGAAGGACGAATGATCTAAACCGGTGTGAGAAGCTACAATCCTCAAGAATAGAGCTCCAGTGTATATATAACAAACAATCAAACCAATAAAAAATAAGAAGAATAGAGATATGTAGTACAACGGGTAGAAGATCGAGAAGCACTAATTTATGGGTTTCTTAAAATTGTAACCAATGCACTTTATTGAACCATGACAAAACGTAGAACAAAGAAAAATGAAGAGACCTTCATTTTCGGTTAAACTCATGGACGCTGTTTGAAAGCGGCATTAGATGAGCCATTTGCAGTTCCGTTGGTGAGAGGAATACCTGATGGTTGTGACATATGAGCAGAAGCACGAGCACTGGTACTAGCATTCTCCTTCAATGTTGTCAATTGCTTTGATCTAAAGTTTTCATAGTGAACATAAGATGTTGTCTCAATCAAATCTTGCAAATGGGTTCTTGTCAAGAAGTCTCTCAAATAGACAAATTCTGACTGGTCAGTGTCTTCAACGTTGATGGTACCCCATCTAGTTCTTCTTCCTTTGAAAACTTGACCATCAATGGTAATATCGGTTTCAGATCCAATAACAGCAAATGGAATAATAGATTTGATACTGTTGTTAAGCTCCTTCTCCTCTTCAAGAAGATCATCTGAATCATATGGATAAAGGTTCAATCTATGGTACTCAAACTCTCTTTGTAAAGTTTTTCTAAAAGTTTCACGTTCTTCCAGTGTTAAAGTGTCAGCTTTGGCAATCACAGGGATAACATTGGAAATCTCAGAGAGTTTCTTCAATGCAATAATATCGACAGCACGCAATCCAACGTTATTTGGTTGAATGAAATAAAGAACAGCATGTACTCTTGTATCTTGAATGTATCTTTCACGTTGAGCGGTCAACTCCTTACGCAAATAAATTGAATATTGCTCTTTAATGTGTCTGATAATAGGTTCCCAACACTTGTCGTTGTTGATCTGATCACCGAATCCTGGTGTATCAATAACATTCACGTTCAAACGAACGTTGTTCTCAGTAAGTTGATGGGTGGAGACGGTGATCTCAGATGTCTTGTTGATTGGCTCTGTAGAGGACTTGCGGCCTTGAGAATCAACCAAATGAGAGGCAAATAAGGTGTTGATCAAAGTAGATTTACCCAAGCCAGAGTATCCAGCAACGAGGATGTTGAATTGGAATCCTCTTTTCAAAAGACGATGCTCGATCTGAGTAGTGATGGTGTCGAAACCAACGTAACCCTTTGGTTGCAGGTAGCTCTGAGATTGTGTGGCGGACATTGTGTGTATGTGCCTGTTTTTTTTTTTGAGGACAGTGGATAACGTTGATTTGTGTACTTCAAAAGAGTCGATCTCTGCTCTTGCAATGGTTCACAATAGGGGAGAAACAGATAACACTATTTGTTTTGTGGCATTCCGAGATGAATTCCAAACCAAAACGCGTCCGGTTTTTTTGTGTTTGTGACGCGAAACCTTCCCTCCCGTCTTTCCTCGCCGTAACAAAAATGGCAGACGCTCTCATTTTCGCGTCTGTGTCACGTGATGCTGAGTGGTGTTTGGATGTTTTCTTCTTGTTTCTTTCTTTCTATCGAGGGCCCCGGAATTCGCGATTTGCCCATCAGCGTCTAATTTTTCACTACACCGAGTGCCGACAAAGTAATTAAATCTTCAATCTTGTTAGTGGAAAGCAAAGAGATATCAGTGCCGAACCAAATACTGACATGTCCTTGAGCATCAACCTTGGCAGACTTGCTGGTTTGACATTTCCACGTCTTCCAGAGATCAAGATCAGATTGAGCATACCTAATCCATTCGGTACAACTGCTTCAACTACTACTGCTACACAACTTTCCCCAGAACTCCAACAACGTCTCCAGGAGTATTTGGATAACAGACCAGTTGAAGACTCTTTCTTTATTGATAATGGTCTTTTGAAAGCTGTTCCAAAAAAGAAGGTTTCACATCAAAGAAAGAGAACCAAACAGCTCAAGTCTACACTTAAGCAGTTACCATACCTTCATCACTTAAATCGTTGTCCATCATGTGGTCACACAAAGAGAGCAAACACACTGTGTATGCACTGTGTGACACAGATTAAGAACATTTGGAAAGAGGATTTACGTTTGACTCAAGAGCCAGAAGTCATTGAACAACAACTGGATCCTGTTGATAAAAGAATTTTGTATCCAGGAAAGAAGCAAACTGCTTATGAAAAGGCATTAGAAAAGAAAGATTACATTGATCGTCGTACTAGAACTTTGCCTGTCTCGAGAAAGTAATATCTTGTATGATAATAAATAAAAAAAATAAAAACGTGACCACTGCCCATCATCAAGGTCTATGAAGAACAAAGAAAAAAAATAAAAAAATAATGTCTTGCTCTACTAGATGATGGACTTGTACATAGCATATGTTACCCACACACACACTTCCAACTTGAACGAACCACAAATGAATGATTTGACTCTTTTAGTTTTTGTTGTATTTTTTAAAATTTATTTCGAACCGGAAAGTCTATTGAAGCGCTCAATATTAATCTCGATCTGTATTTAATTAATTTTACATAACCACGCAGCACTTAGAGCCTTCTTCAGTCTTCTCTGTAGTTTTTGTAGTGGTTTGTTGAGTCTTTCTAGCTTCATCAGAAGCATCGGCAGTCTTCTCAACCTTTGGTGGTGTGGTTGTTGTAGCAGCTGGAGTCTCGGTAGTAGTTTCAGTTGTTGAAGAAGAACCAAACTTCTGAACTTTGCTGTAGAAGTAAGAGCCCTGCTCCTTGGCAATCTTCAATTCCAATTCAGATGGTTGTCTTGAACCGTCACCACCGGCATAAGTACCAGCACCCCATGGTGAACCACCGTGAGGTTCTTCGAGATTAGTGATATCAGCAAAAGTGTTCTTGTAACCCAATGGGATGTAGATCATACCATGATGGGAGAAAGAAGACAAAGAGTTTCTAATTGTGACTTCTTGACCACCACCTGGGGTACCTGTAGAGACAAAGAGACCATATGGTTTACCATGAAGGGTACCATTAGCCCAGAAACCACCAGTGGCATCCCAAAAGGAAGAGAATTGGGAAGGAACAGTACCATATCTTGTTGGGAAACCAAACAAGAATGCATCATATTCTTCCAATGTAGCCAAAGTAGCTGTTGGAATATCAGATGGTTTTGGTGGAGCATGAATAAGAGCAAGCACCTCGTCGTTCAAAGTCTCTGGTATTTGGAAGATATCGGCATGGCCACCCTCTTGTTCAACACCTTGTTGAATGGCTTTTGCAAGTATGGTAACATGACCGTATGTGGAGTATTGGATAATGGCAATCTTCACCATTGTGTGTATGGGCTTATTTTTTTTTCTTTCTTGGAAGCTAAAGATATCAGTGTTTTGTAATAAC
>JAJMLR010000020.1:153600-223325 GCA_030569745.1 Petasospora bimundalis
GTTTGTCATCTCAGCGTAAGCGTTTGTAAAGATTTGTGAGACGTGCGGTGCCGCTTACGTGTGGGCTGGTCGTTCCACAAAGGACCCCCCCCCCCCCCCGAATTACGCAACTGACTTGACACCAAGAAAGAGAACCTGTCAAACTACTGAAGCAAAATATCTTTTTTTGTAATATATATTTTATACAAATCTTACTAAATTGATATAAATTGACCTTTCAATTGCATTTCCACTCTTTAAATTGAGCTTTTTCTCTCTCTCTCTCCCTTTTTTTTTTTGGTGTCTATTTTTATTCTGTAATACCAATTACACACATCTGCATGTTATTTTTTTTTTTTTTAGTAATGGCTTTGTAAAGGCGATTGGAAAGCACGCGCGCGCCAACCTGCTTACCTACTTCACCCCCCCTCCCCTAAAAAAATTATGTAGGGGGGGTCCCTCTGGGGGGGCCCCCCGTATAAATTGGAACACGCCGCCCGGCTGTTGACTTTTCCCATAACGCTTGGGGGGGTTTAACAAAGTACTATACAAATCATATACAATGGCTCCAAAAGTTGCTATTATCATCTACTCCATGTACGGCCATGTTGCCAAGGTTGCTGAGGCTGAGAAGGCCGGTGTTGAACAAGCTGGTGGTCAGGCTGATATCTTCCAGGTCCCAGAGACCTTGAGTGAGGAGGTTTTGGCTTTGATGCACGCCCCAGCTAAGCCAGACTACCCAATTGCCACTTTGGAGACCTTGGAAGAGTATGATGCCTTCTTGTTTGGTATTCCAACAAGATTTGGTAACTTCCCAGCTCAGTGGAAGGCCTTCTGGGATTCTACTGGTGGTTTGTGGGCTAAGGGTGCCCTCCATGGTAAGATTGCCGGTATCTTTGTTACCACCGGTACTCCAGGTGGTGGTCAGGAGGCTACCATCCTCAATGCCATGTCCACTTTGGCTCATCACGGCATTGTCTACGTTCCATTGGGTTACAAGAACGTCTTTGCCGAGTTGACAAGTTTCGATGAAGTTCACGGTGGCTCTCCATGGGGTGCTGGTGCCTTCGCTGGTGGTGACGGTTCCAGACAGCCATCTGAGTTGGAGTTGAAGGTTGCTACCACTCAGGGTTCTACTTTCTACACCACTGTTCAAAAGTTTTAAGTAATTGTTAGTGGTATCACGACTTCCTTCCTTCCTTCCTTCTTCTCCTTCTTCTTCTTCATCTCTTGGAAAATCAGCTAAATATTCCAGGTGTATATTTCAGTTCGATTTTTATGACTAAATCCAAATAGAAATTAATGATTTTTTCTTATCTTATGAGAACAATATAGCGTAGAATGAACCAAATCATTTCCAGGTGTATGTGTGTGTAAGTGCAAGAGGGGAGGTGTTGCCCCGGCAAATAAATTCCGTCTCGATGCTCAAGTTTTAGACAAGATCGCTCTACAAGATTTTAGAGAGAAATATTTCACAGCTCTGCTTTATATCTTCTTCTTTTTGCTTTTTTTGCATATAATGAGTCAAATCTTGGATCAAATTCTCGTTGAGGATGTAAGTGTCAATTTTTTGAGGACAATGGTCTCTTAGGGGCAGTTACTAACATTGAACACTTATAGATTGCAAAATACTGTCCACAAAAATTTATAGAGTTCCACCAATGCATAAATGCCAACCGTGAAAACCCGATGAGTTGTATGCCTCAGCAACAAGACCTTGCCACTTGTATAAGAACAGAGTAAGTTTGTTTGTTTTTTTTCTTCCCCTTGATTAATTTCATTGTGCTCATCGCTCTATTACTAATTTTTGTTAACATTTCAGGGTCCCAGCATTTCAAAAGATCATATCCAAATGTGGAACTTTATTGAATGATTATCAAGGGTGTTTACAGAAGAATATGGCTAAGCAAACTGAATGTTCACCTTTATTAGCACAAGTTAGAGAGTGCGCTTCAAGTTGTGTTGATCTTAACAAGGATCCTGTTAACAGTATTGCCTGAATTGAATTGATACGTATTGTAATGTGTACCCACAAACAAAATTGAAGGAGACTTGTCTACATTCTAGATATTCATATATATATAAAAGCTTTGTACATAGTCGAATTTTGTAATTTCCAGTCTTCTTCTTCTTTCTTCTTCTTTCTTCTTCTTTCTTCTTCTTTCTTCTTCTTTCTTCTTTCTTCTTCTTTCTTCTTCGTATTTAAAGGAAAGAAAAAAAAATAGGGGGACAAAACTGCATTATAGCAAAGAGTACTTTAAAAGAGAAGCCATTGTACATATGTCCAGCCTCCTTCCGCTGTTTATTCTAACTGCATCGGGAAATTTTCGAGCACACAAATGAGTGGCGAGATAACACAAAAGCCTTACATCAAATCTGACACTGTGAAAGTGCTGTTTTTTTTTTTTTTTTTTTCACTTTCACATACAAACAACCACAGTTGAAGGTTCCTCATCTAACCTTCTGGAGTGTTGAGATTTCCTTTATTTTCTTTCTCTTATTTTGTTTGTGTGTGTGTGTGTGCTTTTTTTTTTGGGGCAGTCAATACATTCTGTTCATCCCGATTCCCCCTACAACAAAAAGATCACTTTCCCTTCATAAAGATCAAAGCAGCTTGCAACCTTTCTCTCCACAAAACACATAGTATATAAAAATAACACAAGTTATTAATAAAGAAGAAGGTATACGATGCAGAATCATAATCAATCTCACCTTCCTCGTATTCTTCTCAACTCAACTACAAACTCGGCTACCAATTCACCACTGACAAGCACAATCAACTCACCCACAGCAGCAATCTCATCACCTCCAACAATCTTTCAACAAAAGCGTAAAGATGATAGAGATTTAGCTTATAGACACATTCAAGTATCTTCATCAAATGAAACTGCTGACCCGAAATGGAAACATTCGGTATCATTTGATACCATTGCCGGAAGAGAGCGTGCAACAAACGGAACTTCATCGGTACGACGTGGTCGTTCTGCTTCAAGACCACGATTTGCTGAAGATGATGATGAGGACGATGAGGATGGATTAAATGAACATCATCATGATCCTCGTATAAATGATTATGAAGACCGCAGGGCAAGATCTCCTATCGGCTATCGAGTACCGTCCCCTTCCCGTCATAGTTCTCTGAATGCATTCAAGAACGTCAATCATGTCGATAACATCAAATTGGGTGAAGGTGGCTTTAGAGATGATTATCCATCTCGTGGTCCTGTTGTTGATACAGATTCACTCACACTGAATACCTCAAATGGTGATTTACAAATGCCTGGTGTCACTTGGTTAGTTTATATCTCTGGAAGACGTCATTCTTGGGTGGCATTGGATTATATCATTTCCAAAATGTTGAACAATGGTGATAAACTAGTTGTAATTTCAAGGGTACCCATATCACATGCAGATTCACTTTTGGATTTATCAGATCCAAAATATCAAAAACGCAGAGAACTTGATCCAGAGTTGTTTAGAAAAACTTCTGATAGAATCAAAAATTATATCAAAAAGATGGTAGATCCTAAACTTTCATTGAGAGTTACAATTGATATATTCTTGGGTCATTGTACAGATGAAGTTATTGGCAAATGTATTGATATACATGAACCTCATTCTATTGCAGTTTCATTCAAACCAAGTGTGAAATTCTTAAGTTCTATATCTTGGCTGAAGACTTCAAGAATATCTCATAGATTAATCAAGAATTTCCCATTACCAATCATTGTTGTTCCTGTACTGACTTTGAATATGTTTGAAGTTGAATTATTTGAAGATCTTGCTCAAAAGAAAAGTTGGGACCTGAATATAACTGAATTGAAAGCACGACTGAATGAAATGGATCAAAAGAAGCAATCACTTCTTCCAGATGCTGAACTTGACAAGCTTCTGCAAAAGAGATTAAAAGATTTGGCAAGTGAACGAACACGAAAGAGTATTCGTTCTTTGAGATCAACCAATTCTAATGGTAATGGAGTTAAAAATCTTAAAGAAGAAGGAGAAGAAGAAGATGATGTAGATTCCATTATTAGTGGTTCTGATTCTTCTGAATCGGTAGCTTCTGATTCTGAATCGGATGAAGATGATGAAGATCTTGATGATGATAAAGGTGATGCATATCTTAGAGTCACTGAAGTGGTGAAGAAGACAAGAGAAGATTTGAGAATACATTTTGCAAAAGTTTCCAAACTTCCTATATCAGAGAACTGGTATCTTGATAATCTTACAAAAGTTACTGATTTAACTGCTAAAGTTTCTCATGAATTAGAAGTTGCATCTGAAGATAGTGCTGCTGCTGATTTAGTACGTTCATTAACTGGTATGCCAAAGCTTGAAAAACAGAAATCTATGTTAGATGTTTTAGATAATGAATCTTTACAGACATCTAATATGGAAAATTTAAGAAAACAATTATCAGGTTCACCACAAATAATTAATGGTAATAATAATTTACCACCATTACCATCTGCTGTTAAATTTCAACTTGATCCAAATTTGAAAGTGAAACAAAGTTCTAATAATTCACTTAGAAAGACAATGTCCAATGTTATTGATCAAAAAAGACCATTATCACCACTTTCTAAAGAATCTAGTAATAATCTGAAACCTTTTGTTTCTCATGATGCTACAACTTTCCGTGATACAATGATTAGAGCACAAAGTGAATCTGTACTGAGTACGATTGAAAAGAAGAAGAAAAGTGGGTTCCTTAGTTTCTTTAAAGGAAGAAAATAAGGTGTATAGAAATTCATAATCAATCTTTATCTCTTTATCTGGTTATCTGGCTATTACGTAAGCTGAGTCTGGGGTAAATACCCCGGTTGCCGGGCCGATCGCGAAATGGCAGGCGAGAAAAATGGGTGAGGGAGCTCCGTGCCTGGCGAGGTGGGGGATAAAAGTGGCAAGACAAAAAAAAAAAGCACTTTCTCCACAAATGTTTTTTTCCCTCTTTCATATGAAGGAAACATAAAGAGAGGTTTCTAATTGAAGAGATTATTTATATATATATATAAAGGATATATAAAGTGTATTGTTTTCTTTTCCACTGTCTCTTGAATCTCTCTTTTGTGCTGACTGTGTTTCCATTTGAAAGTTACCGTATTTGCCCCACACATATACCAAAAATTTATAAAATAAGAATGTTTAAGAGAGTTTCATTACGTGTGCTTAATGCCACAAGATCATATTCCACTACAACCACACCAATTACTACATCTTCTCCAGTCAAACGTGTTGGTGCATTCCGTGGTGGTCTTTTAGGATTTTTTACCGGTGTAAGTGCCACTTCTGTTGTTGTGTATTATTACGTGTTGGATGAATACAAGAACAGCAGTAATGTCATTATCAAAGATGTTCTTAGTTTATCAAAGAGTATCAGAGTTCTTGAAGAACATGTCAAAGTTCTTGAACAACAACAAGAACAAAAGTAGACTTTTACCCCCTTACAACATATATTCATATATTCATATATTCACTATTTATTTGCTACACTATATATGTAGATATATTACAACTGTGTTTATACTCGAACCACTGTTAAATCTCTAGGCGGAGCCTAGGCTCTGCCTAGGCAGAGACCACAGCCCAGGCAGACACCACAGAGACCACAGGCCTCCCCACAAAAGATAAAGGGGGGGAACCGGCGGCCCGCGCTAACCTTTTTTTTTTTTTAATTAATTTTTTTCTCTAAACAATCGAGTCACCGCACCTTTTTTGTCGTCCGCGCGCGCCCATTCAAAACAATTGAGATCGAAAAGGCGCTTTAAAATTTACGTTAAAGGGGAAATTTTTTTATTGTTTTCATTTTCATTTTGATTTATTAGCCGCCCGCACTGTTTGGTTTCCCTTCTTTCCCACTTTCTTTTTCTCTCCCTCCCATTTGCCCCCCATTTGCCCCCATTTAAACTCCATTTAAACTCCATTTCCCCCTTCACCAGAGACAAACAAAAGACAAAGGTTTTTGCCACCAATGAGCACCAACCGCAGACCATCGATGGCTGAAAGAAGGTCATCCGTTACGCGTCCAGAAGGTACACAGAGACGACCATCTGTGGTGCCACACCTTGCTGGTCTTGAAAAACCAATTCCAGAATCCATTCCAGACCAATGTGATGTTGTTATCGCAGGTACTGGTTTAGCTGAATCTATTCTTGCTGCGGCTTTAGCATGGCAAGGTACTAATGTTTTACATATTGATGCTAATCCTTATTATGGTGATAGTACTGCTACACTAACAATTGATCAATTGAAACATTGGGTACAAAACGTTAATAGTAATAACGTTCAAGGTTATAAAGATGCTCTTCTTTATATACCGAGAGGTAATGAAACTCCATCAAGAGATTTTGGTATCGATTTAACTCCAAATATCTTGTTTTGTAAATCTGATTTATTATCATTACTTATTAAATCAAGAGTTTATAAATATTTGGAATTTCAACCTTTAAGTTCTTTCCATTTTTTTGAAAATGATAATTTTGAAAAAATGTCAAGTACAAAACAAGATATTTTCACAAATCAATCACTTTCTTTAATTACCAAAAGGTCATTAATGAAATTTATTAAATTTTCTTTAGATTGGGAAAATCAAAAATCAATTTGGGAACCATATTCAAAAAAATCAATTGAAATTTTCTTATCAGAACAATTCAAATTAGAAAAACCACAAATTTATGAATTGATTTTTTCAATTGGTCTTTGTAATAATAATGAAATATCAACACCAGAAGCACTTTTAAGAATTAAAAGATATTTAATAAGTTTTGATGTTTATGGAAATTTCCCAGTTATGTATTCAAAATATGGTGGTGCTGGTGAAATTTCTCAAGGTTTTTGCCGCAGTGCGGCCGTTGCTGGTACAACTTATAAACTTAACACAAGATTGGTTTCATTTGATTCAAAGACTAAAATTGCAAAATTTTCTGATGGTTCATCAATTAGAGTAAATGAACAAATTATTGCTTCCCCTTCACAAGCTCCAGAAAATTCTCAATTTAAACCAAAACAATTATATGAAATTCAAAGATTAACAGCAATTGTTAAAAAAGAATGTAATCAATGGTTTGAAAATGGTGAATCTGCTGCTATTGTGGTATTCCCAACTGGTTCCCTTGAAAGTAATAATAAACAAGCTGTTCAAGCTATTATAATGGGTGATGGAACTGGTATCACTGCCAAAGGTACTTGCGTCTGGTACATGAGCACAATTGAAACTGGTGAACAAGGTCGTAAAGATTTAGAAGCAGCTTTAAAGAATATGGAGAATTCAATTTTAAGAGAATCATCTGATTTGGATTCTCAAGATTTCTTTGATAATAATAATGGTATGTTAAATTCTGTTAAATTGGGTCAATCATTTAAAGATTTTGTTCCAAAGGAAAAAATTCAATATCTTTTGAAATTTTATTACGTTCAAATGACTGCTATTCCACATACTGGAATAGTAATTCCAAATGAATATAGAAAGAATTCTATTTATATGCAAGAAGATGTTGATGCCCCTGATAAAGGTGTCATTTATTCTTCTTTACCATCAAGTGAAATATCTTATGATGGTGTTATAACAGCAGCAAAAGTTATGTATGAAAAAATTGTGGGTTCTGATGATGATTTCTTTGACATTGATTTTGAAGATGATGATGAAGATGTCAACATTGATTCTACAAATTTGGAATCTGCTATTGAAGATGATGATCCTGTTGATTCTGGAGCTGGTCCAGTAGAATTTGCTGATGATATGGAGTTGTAAATAATGTGTCTGTTGTTTGTACTTTTTGTTCCCTTTCCTCTTTCTCCTTTCTCCTTTCTTTCTTTCTTTCTTTCTTTTTTTTCTTGTTTGTAAAAATTGTCTTCTTATTCTCTATATATTCCCTTCCATTTTTTTTGGGGGGATGCTGATACACTAATATTCTTTCTTCCAACCATTGTAGTTGTATAAACATACTTCAAACTCCAAACCTTAAGAAGTGCTTATGAGCCCTGGCCACCCGCTCCCCCCCTTGTCTCTGTGTGGTTGTGGTGTCTGGGTGTGTGACTGGGAAAATTTTTCACTCGGTACGCCCACGCATGCGCGAAAAGTCGCGAAAGTCGCGAAAGGTGGGAAGGATTGGCTCTCTCTCTCTCTCTCAGTTTTTTTTTTTTCACACTTTCCCACCGACGATGCCCACTCTCACTCTTTCTTTCTTTTCTTCTTCTTCATAGTACTGAGCAGGTTTTCCTTGTCGAAGAAGTCTACATTACTACAAAAAACCACTTATTAAAAAAAAAATGTCTGACGTTGAACAAGTTGAACAGGTTGTCGTTGAGGAGTCCGGCTCCATCACCATTGAGGATGCTTTGAAGGCTGTCCTCAGAACCTCTTTGGTCCACGATGGTTTGGCCAGAGGTTTGAGAGAGTCCTCTAAGGCTCTTTCTAGAGGTGAGGCTCAGTTGTGTGTCTTGTGTGACGCTGTCACTGAGGCTTCTATTGTCACTTTGATTGAGGCTCTCTGTAACGAGCCAGAGAACAAGGTTCCATTGGTCAAGGTCTCCGACGCTAAGTTGTTGGGTGAGTGGGCCGGTTTGGGTAAGATCGACCGTGAGGGTAACGCCAGAAAGGTTGTTGGTGCCTCCGTCGTTGTTGTTAAGAACTGGGGTGCTGACTCTGAGGAGAGAAACATCTTGATTGAGCACTTTGCCAACAACTAAACTGTTTTCAACTAATTAAAAGCTGAGACAGAAAAAAAAAATTTATCTAATAAAGGTATTTTTGTAAATCTTTTTGTAAACATTTTATTAAATCTCTTTTATTAAAGCTAAAGGAATACTGGGATATCAATTCCTGAATCAGTTTCAATATCTTGTAGTGTATGAGATTGAATTGGTCTTTCTAATGAATTGGAACCAACTTCATTTTCTTGAATAAAATATTTCATTTGTTCATCTCTATCAGTTAATTGTAAGATTTTAAAATCAAATACTGTACCGGTATAATTTTTAGGTAAATCTGTACCAAATAAACATAATAAATTTAAATTCAATATATTTTGATCTCTTTTAAATCTGCACTTATTTGATAATTTCATAGCTTTTAAAACAAGATAAAAGATTGAAAATTTATAACAACTTACATCAATTTTACCAATATTTGAAATAGAAAGTTTTTCTAATATTGATCTATCATTTGGTAAATAAAGTGAAGAATTACCCATTTCACCTTTTGATATGATTGCCAATTTTTTATTTTGTTTATTCTTTGTTGAAGCATAGAGATAAATATCTTCACTATTAATATCTTTTAAATCTTTTAAAGCATCATATAAAACATCAGCTTTTATAATACCTTCTAATAAAATTTCATCTTGATTTAAATTTAAACCGATATTATTTGCTTCAAATGCCAAATTAACATAAGTGGGGAATTCACATCTCTCTGTTATCTTATTATCTTCATATATCAAAACAAATGGATAACCATCTCCTTTATAAATCAAAGTACATTGAGTTGTATTAGTTTTCATTAAACTAAGACTTTCCACTATGGGTATTATATCAATATTGAATTTGATATCTTCATCTTCATCTTCACTTTCATTTGAATCAAAGGAATAAGTAGTGAAAAGACCCCTTTCCAATGTTAATTCCACTCGACAAATATGTGAATTATCAGTTATAAAATTAAGTCCATCATCTCTTATATTTATAATAACTTTTGAATTAACTATTGCAATTGCACTTAAAATATTAGCAATATGAGAAACTGCATTTGTTGTAGCACTAAAACAAGAATCAGACATTCAAACAGATTTGTACAGATTTGTTTACAAATCTGTTTATATTAACAAAGTGTTAACAAAGTGTTAAATGTAAACAAAGTGTTAAATGTCAGATGTCAAATGTCAACAGATTACATAATCAGATTACATAATCAAAAAAATTATCTGCCAAAAGTTGTCGTGTCAATTTCTCCACATCACCGAGGTTTAAAAGCTCAAACGCTATAAAGTGAAATAAATTGGAATAAAATGAATATAAAAGGAAGTTAAAGGAAGTAAAATGCAAAATCGCAGAAGATTTGGAATCATTGGAGGTTTTTTACTTTTAGGTGCAGGCACTTTTGCCATTTACAAATATTTTGCAAAAGATAATGTTATTGAACGGGAAACTGGATATACAAGGAAACAAATTGCTATTATCTTAACAGATTCTATAATTGCTTCAAATTTACCAATTAATGAAATATTATCTAAGACTATTGATGTTGTGTTGATTTTACCCCCAGAACTTTCTATTGAAGATCTTAATGAGAAATTAAATCCATCTATAGCACATAAAGCCATTGAATGTGAAACTATGGATGGGGTATGGTCAGTTATCAAACATTTAGGTAGTGAAATAATATTTGTCGTTAGAGATGATTTATCAAAAGATTTACCAAATGGAATCGAACGCTACGTTGGAGAAATTATAGATTTAAATCAAAACATTTCTGTTATAAATGAATCTATCTTATCTTCTATCATCACTTGAAATGATATCTCTATTTTTACCAAATACAACACCTTCTGAACTTTGTGAAGCACCTTTCATATAACCATATTCAAGAGAACTCCATCCACCATTACTCAATTTAAAAGGTTTCTTTGGAACATTTGGAGGTTGTTTCTTACTAAGTTTTGGTCCAATAACTGGTATTAAATTATTCTTTTCATGAACATATCTTGATAATGAAACAATGGTTTGTAAAACACTGGTAATATCACCTTCTTCATAAAGGTCAATTGTTTGAAACGTTTCATCTTCTGGAATTCCATATCCCTTTACAAATGTTAAGAACCCAGCAATGTTCTCCATCTGCCCCCCCCCTTGGTTAATAATCTGTAGTACATAATAAAATGGGGTTAATAAGACTTACTTGAACAAATGGAAATTTACTCTCTTTATATTTAACATTACCTCCAAGTGCATTACAAAGTCTTTTTCCATTCGTTAGTTTCCTATATATCAAAACATGAAAGAGAGAAAGAGAGACACTCACTTTCCAAGAACAACACCACTTTTAATTGTCTCTATAAGATCATCTTGTGGTTGTGGCTCATTTATAAGATTAAATATCCATTCCTTTGCTTGATTTGCAAGCTCTTTGTTATATTTTTTACGTCTTAGTTCTTTCAAATCAGCATCTAACGAAGATACATCTGCCTTCTTTTGATAAGGATCTTCCATCTTTAAATTTATATAAAAGAGTGAAAGAGAAAGAGAAAGAGAGAAACTTGCCACAGCCCACAAATGTCATTTTACAGAGTGTGGTGTGTGTGTCCCCAAACCAGATAATCCAGATTATGTAATCTGATTATGTAATTGATTATGTAATTGATTATGTAATCAATTACATAATTGTATGTGCCCTTATCATTATCGCACACACGCGCGCCCCACCCAAAACGGGTAAAATGTAAACAATAAGCACTTCCTCCTCCCCCCCCCTTAAAACTTTTTGAAACAGAAACTTTCTATCAAAACATCCTTTAAAAGAAAGAAAGAGAGAGAGGAATACTGATCTGGGCATCTTTGTTCTCCATTCAACTTTATAACTTCATACTACAAAGACAACTCCTGCTTTTTCCCCACTTCCCGCTTTCTACCCAGAGACATAAAGGGTATACAATCTGCTTCAAGATAGAATTTGTGGGGGTGTTTTTTTTTTTGCTTTGATTTGTTCTTTTCTTCATTTACCATACACATATAAGTCATACATAAAAGAAGAAAAGATATGGACTTTATCAAATCTCTTTGGCCAAACTCTTCAGCTAATGTCATTACGATCCCACAACATATCGAAGGCGAACTTGAAGATGATTTAGATCTAAAAGTTAAGGCATTAACATATCTTTATAAGAGAATGGATGTTGATAACCTACCGGCTTTTGTCAATGACGGTAATGGTATATATAGCTTTGGATCTTCAGAATCATTAAGTTCTATGGGTAATGATAAATTAGATGCCATTTATAATAAGGCAGAATTTGAAAGATCTTTGGTATCTGATGAACATAGAATTTTGATTGATTGGTTTAAAAACAGATTCAGATCAATTTGTATCCTTTCAGATGTTCCCAATTCATCATTTGAACGTAATTTGGGTAAAAATTTCAAATTTCTTATCTTAAATGCTAATGCATCAGATGATATATATATCAACACTTTGATCGAATCAGATATATATGTTGAACATCCAATTGATATCTCCACAAAGAGACAAATCGTCATTGATGCCATCAAGACTCAACGTCAACTTAGACCAAGTTCAAAGAAATCTTTTAACAAAAATGATAGATCATTGATTGTATTGAAATATATCCAAAAAATCAGTGAAATAGTACAAATCGAAAGAATCTATAAGGCTTCATTAATCACTAAATTGGAGATTTTCAAATCTTGTCGATTAGGACAAATTAAAGAATCCATTGATGAATTCTCTGAGAATGCTAATGAATCTGAAGAAGAATACGGTGTTCGTCTTTTCCCTTCAAATGCTGTGAGATCTTCAAGATCACGCTCCCCAGTAAGACGTTACTCTACTGATCTTGTCAAACCACCTTTATCACCTGTCAAGTTGAACACATTACCACAACTTCAACCTGTGTCACCAATCTCTGGTAAACTTACACCACCATCTTCACCAATCAGATCATCTCCTGGTAGAGCATTAAGATCAAGATCTTCATCTCCTGTTAAGTCTTTGAAGAAGAAACAGTCAATGACTTTACTAAAGATGGATAAGTCCCTATCTCAAGTTGATGATGAGCCACCATTGAATGAAGAAGAGTGGATCACCAAAGATGAAATGGCAACAATTCAATCACAATCTGAACAAGCAGTTCTCTTTAGAGTTGAAAGGGAAAGAAGAATCCTGAGATCCAATTGATTCTCATCAAATACATTACAAAAAAACACATAAAACACATTCATACGCATCAAACACAATATTCATATCACACATTACAAACACAGCATACAGTTTTTTTTCTTATTTATATATATATCAGTTGATTTTATGGAAACAACTCTCTTTCTTTGGACAAGAAAGATGGAAGGTCCTCTCGGTTTACATTCTATTTCTTTCATTATTCTATTTCTTTTATACGGGTACGCTTTTATACATTCCTTATTTCCCCCCCCCCCTCCTTCCTGGTTTTGGCTATTTCTACTTTTTTTTTAAACAATCTTTTGGAGAGATCTTGAGAGATCCAGGTATACAACTTATATGCATATATGGTCCTATATATAATATGTATCTCTTGTAGTTCGTTGGGTCGTAGCATAAAAAATGAAATAAAATCAAATGCCTTTTCCTTGTCAATAACTATATGTACACAGGTGACATGAAAGGACATTCTTTGGTGATGGTCTCGTAAATAGTTCTTTTTTCAAACTCTGTGTCTAGCAGATGGATCCACATGGAGTGGAGACCAAACACCTCTAACAGAGTCGTTGATACTCTCGACTTTAGAGTTTCTCTTTCTGATTTGTTCACCACTGGCCTCTTTCAAGATACTAAGCTTATTCTGGACATTGTCAATGTTTAAGTTACGAACACAAATGGCCTTCTCTCTACCATTAGCATAGTCACCTTTAATCACTGGATGGCCAGCCTTTTGCACCACTCTGAACTCAATCTTTGGATGTTGTTGTGCGTAACTGTCAAGTCTCAGCTTGAGGAAGTCTCGAAGACCTTGCGAAGAACCACCAGCCTTGTCAAACTGGAGTGTGATACGCTTACAAGCAAGAACAAAGGCACCAACACCGTTCTGGATAACTGGGAGGCGGGGCACCGGCTTAATAGGCATCGTTTCTTGTGGTCTTCTGCTGATCTTCGTTTCTCTTTCCGCTTCAATAAAAGTCGTTGGCTCGCTTTTTTTTTTTTTCAGACCTCGAGAGTGTTGACGGAGTGCGCGTACCGATACTATATATAAAGGGGCCCCCCCCCCCCCAAAGATTGGAGGAACCCCGGAAACATTAAGCGTACAAAGGCAAGCGAAGAAAATAGGGATGTTCGCCTCGCTAAGGATTACTCGTTGCATCCACCAAAGTACTCGAGGTTTGTCGCACTGCTCAGTTCTTAGAAAAGAATCAATCATATCGAGTTTGGATGTGCTTGCCGACGTTTCTGCTCCTCTTAACAACATTGACAATGTGACGAGAGATTCTGTTGTGTTCACTTCGGGGTTACAAGTGAAGGGCAAAGTTGCATTTCTTTTGGCCAATCGTATCCTTGAATTTGAACCCAAATATGAGATTAAGAATGGCTTTATAGTCGAATTTGCTCCAGAATCACTTCAATTTCTTAAACTAATCAACCCACAACCAGACCTCCTTGTCATTGGATTGGGTAAGAAGAGCAGACTCCTTAGTCAGATGAACCTTGAAATGTTGCAGGATCTTGGGGTTAGACTCGAGATCTCAGATACAAAGAACGCTGGAAGAAACTTTGATTTACTGGCCACTGAAAGACCAAGTCAAGTTGGTGCTATCCTTCTTCCACCAAACGTCTAAGGGGCACCCTATTTCTGTATTTATTCTGTATTTATTCTCATATTTATTCGATATTTATATCCTTCCTACATATAATGGACTCGATATTCTCTAATTCAATTGTCATATTATATCATACACTTTGCGATATTTTGTAATTTACCAGTCATCGTCATCTTCTTCCTCATCACTATCAACACCCATCTTTCCGGCTCTGTTCTTCAATGCAGCAGCAAGGCCACCAGCAAGATTGGATTCCTCTTGTTTCTTAGCCATCAAAGCTGCTGCTAAACCACCGGCAAGTCCATTCTCAGAAGAACCATTAGTAACAACTGTACCTGATGCTGCTGCAGGTGGTGCAGGTGGTGCTGGTGGTGCAGATCTGGTAGCTTGTGGTGGAGCACAAGCAACAACATAAGCACCAGGTACCCAACCTTCCTTGGATCCATCAAGTGTCTTGGCTAACCACCAACCATTGCTCTCCTGTTTCACGATATAGACTATTGTGTCCTTGGAGATTGGAAGCTCGGAAGCAGCACCGGTACCTACAAAGTCATAGGCAGCTTTATAAGTTGGTAAATCTGAGGCAGCAGGTGGCGGAGGTGGAGGAGGTGGGGTTTGTTGAACCACTGGTTGTTGAACTACTGGCTTTTGAGCAACTGGCTGCTGTGCAACAGGTCTCTGAGCAACAGGTCTGTGTTGTTGCTGAGTCTGTCTCTGTGGAGCCGTTGGTGGCACTTTACGTTGCTTTGGGGATACTGGTTGTGGATTGTATGCAGCAGAAGCGGCAGCTGCTGCAGGATTAACTGTCTGAGTTTGCGTCTGTCTCTGTGAAGGTGCTGGTGGTGGAACTTTCCTAACGGTACGTGCGGCAGAAGGTGTTGAGTGAGAAGTAGTAGTAGTAGCAGGCTTGTATGTGTTTCTTGGAGTGAAATCCAATGCTGCACCTGAAGACTTCTTTTTTGGTTTTGGTTTAGACTTGGAAGCAGCTGGGCGACCTGCACGTACAGTAATGGTACCAGATTTATAAATGTCACCATGAACTGGGGCAGCTTCACTGATAGCCGATTTCACAGTATGGTACTTACCTGGCTTTTTCTGATACTTGATAGTTGTGTCAATCTGGACAGTAATGCTGTTATTCAACTGCTTCAATTGTGTAATAAGCTCAGTCTTAGACCAGACATTAATGAAGGCATCAATAGCCTGTGTGTTCTGAGAGATGGCCACCCAATCATCTTGCAAATTTGTGAGTCCAACATATTTAATACTTGATACAGGTATGGACATCTCGGTTGCATACACTGCCTTTCTCTCAATAACTTGGTTTGCAACAACATAAACAGCTGACTGTGTGACAAATACGTGCCTTGGCAATCTCTGGGAAGATCTACCAAACTTAGAATGCAAAACCTCACATTCACTTGAGAAGATCACACGGTCTTTAATTCCAGCTTGGTTTTTAATGAAAGCACCCTTGGAATTTCTTTCGTTGGCATTAAGATAATCACCCATAAACTGTCTGAAGCCTAACAAAGACATAGAACGACGCTCCTTTCTTGATCCCAAGAGTCTGGTACCGTAATCACGAAGTTGTTCATACTGGTTACCACCAAGTTTCTCTCTCCAGAATCTCTGAATCTTGATGGCAGAATCAATTCTCTTTTTCATAAATCTTCTAATTGCTCTCTGGATTCTAGCAGCCATGTTGTGCCAATATCTGTCTCTCAGTGACTCCAATCCAAAGAGAGTTTCAGGTGTCTTAATGAAAACTTTGGTGGTACCCATCTGGTACTCAGCTGTTGGAATGGCAGAGTCCTTCAAGATGTGAAGTACAGCCTCTTTTATATCACCTGTCCAAGTATAGTCACCAGCGTAAGAACATTGTGGAGAAAGAAGGTAAAATCTTTCAACAAACTTGTCAAATGTCTGACGATAAGCAAAACCAGCTCTTCTAATTCTAACATTCTCTTTGAGACCCAAGTATTTGACTTGGTGCAAAACCTGTTTGTCGTCAAATTCTTTTGGTGATCTATTTTGGTTTGGTTTGATTGTTCTAATGTAGGAAGGCTGAGAAAGGGAGAGGGTCTCGACAAGTTCATTAGCAGATTTGATGATCTTATCACCAGCAGTTGGAGGTCTCTTTCTAGAACCATGATCAACTGGCTTAGGGAACAAAGTATGAACAAATGCATTTTGAGATGTGGAAAGCATCTCCATCAAATCCTTTTGCAATTGATCCTTGTTCTTATCAGTCATACGACTGATATCATAAGAAACGTCACCAGCGTAATGTTTGACAAGGAATTTGGACTGTCTTAATTCGAAATTCTGGTTTGATGTCATCAAGTTCAATCTTTGAGCAAAAGAAGAATCACTTTCGTCACTCTTAGCATGTGCAGTAGCGCAAGCATCGTTCAAAGCAGCAAAGATACCAGGAGGTCTCTTAGCTTCAATCAAATCCACAACAACCTTGTTATTAAAGAACTGAATTGGTGTCCATTGAATCTGCTCACGAACATATTCATCCTGTTCAGCTTTCAAAGTCAATTGAATAAAAATTTGTTGCAACTTCTCATTAACGTAATTGATACAAAGCTGTTCAAAGGAATTATGCTCGAAAATCTCGAAACCATAAATATCTAAGATACCAATGGATTTGGACTTTTGACCCTTATTCAATACTTTATTCAAGATAACGATGATGTAATCAAAGAGTTCAGAGTATAACGCAGCTGCCAAGGCGTTTTTGACAGCTGTTGCCTGTGTAGGATTTAAAGGGATGTCATAAGTTTCACCCATTGTGGTCATAACTCTTGTCTTTAAAGAGTTTATAAGGGTCTGTTCATCGACAGCAAGTAAATAAGCAACAAATTTCGTGACAGAATCATCTCTAATTTGAGAATTTCCTTGTTCATCTTCCACAAATGAAACGTTACCCAACCATAAAATAGCTGCAAGGATCTTAAACATTTCATCTTGTTGTGCCTTATCAATACCAATGGTTTGCATTGCATTCAAAGTATCTTGGAAATCTTTGACATCGTCAATAGATTCCACAGTTGTTGTTCCAGAAGTGTAAACGTATTGTTCTGGTCCTTGAATACCAAATGATTGTCTATAAGATTCAGGAGCAGCTTTGGTCAATTGATAAAAGATATGGAAATTTCTCTCATGTTTAGTTTGACCAACGACTCTTTGTTTCTCAAGTAAATAATTTGTGATCTTACCACTAACTGGTTCGAACTGATCATTAAAATTAATTTCAAGATATTTTCCATGTCTTGAAGAATTATCATTACGAAGAGTTTTAGCACAACCAAAGGATTCAAGAAGAGGGTTTGTAGCCATCACGATATCTTTGATCTCTTTAATTGATTCATTTGATGAAGATTCAGCAGTTGCAGCAGCAATGTATTGCATTATTCTCTTTGCAGCTTCTGTTTTACCAGCACCGGATTCACCAGAGATAATAACACATTGTGATTCATTATAAGCCTTCATGTTATAAACCATTGATTCTGCCACTGCAAACACATGTGGAGGCACCTCCAATCTATTCTTTCCCTCATATGAACGAAGAACATCATCAGTGTAGATACCTAAATCACGGAATGGATTAACAGAGATAAGAACATGACCGATATAAGTGTAAATGGTACCATTTTCAAATCTTTTCTTCAAGTTATCGTTGATTGCATCATCTGTGATCTTTGTAAGAAGTGTCAAATCGGATACACCAACTTCTCTTTTCTTTCCAGTATCAAAAGTAGCTTTTTGAATACCATTACGCTTTGGTGGTTGTTGCTTCTGAGCGCCTTTACCCGCTCTTCTTGTGATACCCATTGTAGCTCACCAATCACAAACACAAAAGAGATCTTCCTGAAATGAAGATATTTCTATGAAGCAAATAAAAAGAGAAGCTTTTGCAGTTTGTTTCAATTGTTTGAGTTGGTTTTAAAAAGAGAAAACAGGGCGGTGCACCGGGTTCAGCTGTGTCGATTTCGCTCGTTTCGGCTTGAAAGGCCGATTGTCCGTGGTGCACGGATGTTGGCCTTGCATGGCACCCGGACACCTCAACCATTTTGAGGTGTACGGGTGTTGCAATGTTGTATATAACGGTTTAATACTCTTTAATCTTAAATTCAGAATTTTTTCCACTGATATCAGTACTTAATTGATGGCTGTAGTTAACTGTGTCATTGGGATTCAATTTAGTTGAAATTCTTCATGAATTAATATTAATAATTAATTATTTCGAATAAAATATTGACCATATCAATGGTAAGCTCATGATTTTTACTTTGGTTAATCCCTGAATCTGAGTTTTGACTAATATTAAATAATATATATAATTAAATGTAATCAAATTAGCGTAAAATATATAGTTTAATACAGCTTATCACAATTAGAACTACTGGTATATATGTATGGAGATATCCAGATATCAAGCGTACAAGATGTTATTTAGCCATTATTTTCACATGGGTCAATTTCCAATTATGATCGCCATAAGTCTTGGATCAATTGTATATATTTATTCACAGTTCAACAATTTTTTTTCCAATAACAGGCCTCGGTATACAATAAATTATAGAACTGAAGGATTTATCCAACTCCGCAATTGAAAGAATACCGGGCTTAGCCCAATTTAGTTATAACGGATGTGTGACCTCAAACGGGTACAATGCAATTCTCGGTGCAATCTCGAGGTAAATTTTTTTATCTGGGGTGCAGTTTACCAACAAGAACAAAACTCGAGACTTCTCCAAAGGGCCAAGAGCTCAAAGAACCGGGGTTTCTTTACAGTAAGGTCTCTCGAGAAAGTCTTGAAGAATCCCCCTGTCTCTCCACAATTTTCAATATAACGAGAATCTCAACGAGGGTCTGCATGTTGTGCGTTATGCAGGGAAGCTTTCTCTCCGTCCCCACCAAAATGTTGGTATTTACCCCTGAATGGTCTGTTTGTTTCGATGTCAATTCAAGAGAGGGGGGAAGGGAAGGGAAGGGAAGTGAAGAAGATCTGCACTTGCCAGATTCGTTCTAATGGGGTGCGCTTCCATGCAATCTCTTCAATCTGGGGTGACTGTGATTTGCATATTTATATCCCCGAGACTCCCTCTTTATAACAGTTGGAATTTATATAACATACAACACACACAAACCAAACAAAACAAATGAGGTTTATACATTCTCTATTGTCATTGGTAGTCACTGCAGTAGCGGTGAATGCTGTTTCAGTGGTTTTTGAAGAGACAGAAAACTCTATCCCATTGTTCTCTAGTGACACAGAAAGTTATCTTCTTGTTGATAACAATGAGGAATGGCCTGGTGTTATTCGAGCTGCTCATGACTTGGTGAAAGATTTTGTTGCTGTCACAAATTACTCAGACTCCATTTCTTTTCATAATGTATCTAGTGGTATTCAGCTTGATGAGATTGAAATTAGTGCCGATACAGCTATTGTCATTGGTACCATTGGTAAATCTTCATTGATCGATAATTTGATCAAGGAGGATCTTATCAATATAACCGAGATTGAAGGTAAATGGGAATCATATGTCATTCAACACGTTGAAGATTCACCACTAAAAGGAGTTGATAATCTAGTTGTCATTGCAGGCTCAGATAAGCGTGGTTCCATTTATGGTATCTATTCCATTTCAGAACAGATTGGTGTCTCACCATGGTATTGGTGGGCTGATGTTCCAATTGCCAATAGAGATGAGTTACATTTGGATGTATCGTCATCAATGACTGTTCAAAAAGAACCTTCAGTGAAGTATCGTGGTATTTTCCTTAACGATGAAGAACCAGCATTATCAGGATGGGCAAATCAAACTTTCAGACAGGGAAATTACACTCATTTCGTCCATGAGTTCTATCAAGATGTCTTTGAACTTCTATTGAGACTCAAGGCAAATATCCTTTGGCCAACAATGTGGCGTGCAATGTTCTGGTTGGATGATGACCTCAACGCATATTGGGCAGACTACTACGGAATCGTCATGTCAACATCCCATACTGAACCTTTACAGAGAGCTTCCAATGAGTGGCTTGTTGATGGAGACGGTGATTGGGATTACACCACAAACAACGAATCCATCATAGAGTACTGGAGAGAAGGTATTGAGAGATCAAAACAATATGAAGGTGTTTGGGTCGAAGGTATGAGAGGATTTGGTGATCGTGCATTGTCTGGTGCTGTTGAAACAAGTTTACTTGAAGGGATCATTTCCACTCAGAGAGATCTCTTGATTGATGCCTTTGGAAACGATACCAACATCTCTGATATTCCACAGGTGTGGTGTCTCTATAAGGAAGTCCAGACTTATTATCAACAAGGAATGGAAGTTCCCGATGATATTATTCTTCTTTGGGTAGATGACAACTGGGGAAATATCAGAAGATTGCCCACATCGAACGAGACTGACAGATCAGGAGGTGCCGGCGTATACTATCACTTTGACTATGTTGGTGACCCAAGAAATTACAAATGGATCAATACTATCTCATTGGAAAAGACTTGGGAGCAGATGCATATGGCTTATGAAAGAGACGCTAAGGAGTTCTGGATTGTGAATGTCGGTGATTTGAAGCCACTGGAAATCCCAATCTCCTACTTTATCGATTTGGCTTATGACTTTGACAAATGGGGGAAAGTCGGTACGGTTCCCCAATGGACTGAACAATGGGCAGAAAACCAGTTTGGCTCTGCTTTTTCTAGTAATACAACCATGGTTTCCGAAATTGGTGATATCATTGACTTATACGGGTTCTTGGCTTCTCGTCGTAAGTTTGAATTCGTTGCAGCAGATACCTTCTCAACAATCAATTATGGTGAAGCTGATAGGGTTTTACAAGAATGGACTGATCTCAAAAACAGAGCCCAAAGTGTTTATGACAGTCTTCCAGAAGAGTACCAGGACGCTTTCTTCCAGACAGTCTTGCATCCTTGTTTAGCTGGTTGGATTGTATATGACATGTATATCCATTCTGGTAAGAATGCTCTGTTTGACTTACAGGTCCGTGATCAGACTAATGCAGCAGCTGAGCGTGTTCAAAAGAGATTTGAAGATGACTATAAACTTCAGAAGCGTTGGGATAAGATGCTTGACGGTAAATGGGAACACTTCATGGATCAGGTTCATTTGGGTTATATCTATTGGCAGAATCCTGTCAGAAATTCCATGCCAGGAATCAAAATGGTTAATCTCCTTGAAGAGTCTCGTGCTGGTTCTGCGTGTGTTACAGTCAATGGAGCTCTTGGTTCAGCACCAGGAGATAGTCTGTATAACGGTGAAACTTATGACAACAATACAGTCACTTTACCACAGTTGGATCCATTCTCTTCAAATGACACTGCATGGATTGAGATCTTTTCCCGTGGTTCTGAGAGCTTCGAATTTGAATTATCTCCTTGGAATGATTATGTTAAGTGTATTCCATCTGAGGGAACTTTCAATGCAACAAACAAATCTTTAGAAAACTCCTTCTTTGTTCAAGTTGAGGTTGATTGGGACAACGCACCAGATGACTGGTCTCTCGAGTACATTAACTTTACTACAAATGTTTCTTATGGTTGGTATGCAGTTGATACCATTCTTTTCTTGCCTATCAACAACACTCAGATTCCATCTAATTCCAGTTTTGATTATGGATTCGTTGAATCAGGTCAGTATATCTCTATTGAGGCTGAACATTTCACTGACAACGTCTCACAGAATGATACCGAATATGTGGTTTTAGAACGTTATGGTCGTACTAAATCTGGTGTTACTTTGTTCCCAGTCACTGCTGATTCTCAGGAAGCCACAGAGGATGCATCATATTTGGAATATGATTTCTATTCCTTCACTAGTAATAACGAAACCAATGTTACACTGACACTTTCTCCTTCTTTGAACACTAACCCATACAGACCATTGAAGTATGCTATTGGGTTCGATGATGAAGATCCACAAGTTGTTCAGATTTACAAAGATCCAACTGTTGCAACCGCATACCCTGAAGGATGGGAAGATGCAGTTGAACAATCGGCTTGGTTAAGGAATACAACTCACGATCTTGGAATTACTGGACAACATACACTAAAGCTTTGGGCACTTGAACCTGGTGTTGTTTTCCAGAAGATCTTGATTGATTTTGGTGGTGCTCGTGAATCTTTCCTCGGACCTCCAGAGACTTATTTCTTACAAAACGATTAAGGGTATATATGCTTTTTCTCTTTTCAAAAAAAAAAGTTGTTGATCATTATGCTTGTATTCATTATAATAGTAATTTAGCGAATCATCTGGTACGGATAACACCGGCAGCGATCAAGATCTGAACCTTCTTAGCAACCTCAGGGTTCTTCATGTGGTCCTGAAGAGCTGCTGGGTTTTCTCTTGCCTGAGACAAGATAGAGTTCATGACTGGATCCTGCAAGATGGCAGCGACTTCTGGATCCTTAGAGACTCTTTCCATTGTCTGTTCAGGTGTTTCATTTGGAGCAGCTTGGAATCTTTGAGAGTAAGACTTATAAAGCAACTGTTCAATTTCACGAGCGTTCTTACCTTCATTAGTAGCGGCGTCTTTCTCCTGAGCATCTTCCAAAGTCTTAATAGCACTGGCAAAGTCCTTAACGGCAATCTCGGCAGTGGCCTTACGGATGTATGCTCTGATGAAATTTGGATCTTTCTTAATAGCAATCTCACAGTCCTTAATAGCGTCTGGGAAGGACATGAGCTTAGCCAATGCAGCGGCTCTGTTAGAATAACCACGGGCATCTTCTGGTGAGCGTTTAACCATTTCGGTGTAAGCCTTAACAGCGTTTGGCCAATCACCCTTTGTGAAGTAGTCCTTACCTTGAAGACGAGCCTCCTCAGCCTTTTCTGGGTCAATGTAACTCTTTGCTTCAGCTTCTTTCATTGTCTTTTGTGTAGCTCTAAGTTTGTTGAGGACATCTGGTGTTCTATGCTCTGTAAGGGATTTCTCAAAGAAGTTGACGGCATCTGTGTACTTTTCAAGCTTAACGTAAGCGTTACCAATACGAGCCAATGATTTAGCGATGACTGTGTAATCGGCACGAACTTCACGACCTTTTTCAATTGCCTCTTGACAAGTTGCAATTGTTTGTTCATAATCACCTTTTTCGAATTCAGCAGCAGCTCTGTTATTTAAATAAGTGACATCTGGGTTCAATTCCCAAGCTTCATTGTATTTAGCAATTGCCTCATCGAATTTTCTTTGCTTGTAAAGTTTGTTACCTTCAGCCTTAGCTTCATCAGCAGCGACCTTGTTACCAGATTCTTGTGGAACTTCATCAGCAACTTCAACATCACCATCAGAATCCTTCTTTGTCTCCTTCTCTGTCTCCTTCTTTTCTTCCTTTGGTGCAGAAGTAGAAGCAGAAGTAGAAGCAGAAGCAGAAGCAGAAGCAGAAGCAGAAGCAGCAGCAGCGCCAGCTGGAGTATCGTCATTCAAATCAATTCCAAGCAAAGCACCCATAATTTGCAAAAGACGTGGGTCAGACATTAACAATTGAGCACCAGCTTGTGGATTTGATTTGATTTGAATAACTTTTTGAACTAAAGCAGGATCTTTCATTAATTCAGCAGTTTTTGGATCTGATTTCAATTTCTCAATAAGATTTGGATCGTTGAAGATACGACCAAGACCCATATCTGGCATACCATTCATTGGAGCGGCTCCAGCGGCTCTTGCATCTTTCAATGCTTCGACTGAATCCAAACCTTCTTTAGCCAATTTATTAGTTGGGTCCAATTCTAAAGTTTTCTTATAAGATGCCTCTGCAGCGTCAAGATCGTCAAGACCGTATTGAGCAGCGGCCACACGGGAATAACCCTTTGCCCAAGTTGGATTGATGTCCACTGTCTTCAATGCATCTTCAAGTGCCAAATCGAATTGTTTGAGTGATGCATAAGCTGCTGAACGATTAGAATGAAGAACGTGATTTGGTGTTGGTGAAGCTTCAATAGCCTTTGAGAAAAGCTCAACAGCCTTTTCATAATCTTTAGCGGCAAATGCAGCGTTACCCTGTGCTTTATATTCTTCAGCCATCTCTTTTATATCTTTTAATTGGCGGCTAAATCAAGTTGATTGTTCAATGGGGGGAAGAGGAGACGGAAGCCGCTGTTTAAATACTTTTTTGGTCGATGGATCCTTCTAGAAAAAAACCCCCCTCATCCGTACACCTCTGTTCGAGGGGGGGGGCGTCGCGGGGGGGGGCCTTTATTTACTTTTCGAGGATTTAATTTTTCACTTTAGAAACTTTTCACTTTGGAGGAGGCACCACTAATAAGATGGACTTTAACACTGCCACCAACCAGTTTGAACAGTGGTTAATAGCTTCTGGTTATCAAGTATCACCGAATGTTAAGATTGCTGATCTTAGAGCCCAAGCACAAGGACGTGGATTAGTAGCATTACAAGACATTAAAGAAGATGAGGTACTTTTTTCAATTCCTCGTAATGTTATGCTTAATATAGAGACTGGTACATTGGCACAACTTCATCCTGATAACAAAGAGAAACTATTAACCAAATATGATCATTGGGAAGGTCTTATTCTTACCATTTTATTTGAATTATCATTGGGTACACAGAGTAAATGGGCACCATATTTTAATATTTTACCAAATGAATTTCATAGTCTTATGTTTTGGACAGATTCAGAATTGGAATATCTTAAACCTTCTTTAGTTCTATCAAGAATAGGTAGAGATAAAGCCGAAGAATCTTATAATAAACTTATACCATCAGCATTAGAAGATTTATCAATTGGTAATTTACAAATATCTTTAGAAAAATTTCATCAAATTGCAAGTACGATTATGTCATATTCATTTGATGTTGAAAGACCTGATTTTGATGAAGATGAAGAAGATGATGAACAAGTTAAATTTGATGGTTATTTTAAATCAATGGTTGCACTTGCAGATACATTAAATGCAGATACAAATTTATCAAATGCAAATTTGTTTTATGAACCAAATTTTTTAGTTATGAAGGCTATTAAACCAATTTTGAAAGGTGAACAGATATATAACACTTATGGTGATCATCCAAATAGTGAATTACTTAGAAGATATGGATTTGTGGAATGGACAGGTTCAAAATTTGATTTTGGTGAATTACCATTAACGACAATTCATGAAACTATAATTCAATATTTTGGGTTACAATATGATTTCATTGAGACTGTATTAGAGTTGATATCACAATCAGATGTTGAAGAATTGGAAGAAGACATTGTACTTGAATCATATGATACTTATAGTGATGGTGAAGTTATACCAGAAGCTCAAATATTGATTCAAGTATTAACGATCTTATCAGAAATTGCACCATTAGAGAATTTACAAACTTGTTCAAGGGAAATCTTGAGTAAGACTGTTAACAGAGTTATTAAAAAATGTTATCAGTTGATTGAATCAAATACTATGACCAAAAATGCAGTTATAATTTGGGAACAATGTATAACTTCCAGACTTGGTGATTATCCTAGCCATTCATATAGGGATATTTTGCCACCACAAGAACATGAAAGACTTAATAAAGTGAAGATGAGTGAATGTATTTTGAAATCAGAGGTGAATTCTCTTCAAGTATGTTTGAAAACTTTTGCAAATAACTTTAAGTTGATTGATGATGAAAAGTTGATCAGAAACATCTTAAAGAGAAAGGCTAATGATGAAGGTAAGAAGAGTATTAAACGTCAAAAGATATAATACTATATAGATCTTCAATAGAGAAAAAGAAAAAGATAATAATTATTAGTTAGTAGTCTTTGGTATACCTTCGTTATCTCCTAAACTTCTTATATATATCTTTGAAGGCATCGGTATGGATCTAGTTATACTTGAAGAAGTCTTAAAAGAGTCATCACTTGTTGCAATTGCAAGTAAATTGGTATCTTTTGTATCAAAATCTAATGAAACAACACTCTGTTCCAAATTACTATATTGTCTTAATCTCTTCTTTGATTGATGATCCCAAATACAAACATGATTATCTGATCCACCAGTGAATAGAGTACCATATTTATGATGAAAAGTTAATGCATTAACAGGAGATACCAAATCCATATCTGAAGCATTTATTCTATGACATTTAAAGGCATATTTTTGTTGTTGAATCATTGGTGATGGATCAAAATATTCAATTGCAACTCTACCTTCTATTGAACTTTGAGCATAACCTTTACCATTGGGCATACATTTGATATCTCTCGTTTGATATTTCAATGCACTTTCTCTTATTTGCATAGGTTCAAATGGATTTCTTATATCATATATATGAACCAATCTTTCAGACATTGCAATCACCAAATTATTGCCATTTGAATCCATAGAAAACACCTTCCCAGGTAAATCCACTTGATGTATATGCTTATGTAATCTCGGATCAATGTAATGTAAAGTCTTATCCCATGATCCTGATACCATAGTATTACCTAATGATACTAATGATTGTATACCCTTTTCATGATTTTGACCAATACAAGTTGATTTGGAATTCTCCAAATCAATCTCTTTGACTTGTCCTTTGGTATTTGATAAGAAAGCCCTTCTTCCGCCAAGGGACCAACATACATCGGTCACCGGAGAGTCCGTTTGTATCGAAGTGGAAGCGTAATCAGAGGTGTTATAAAGAGACACCGCTCCATCCCAAGAGCCCACCAAGAGATGGTGGTGTAAGGGGGAGAACTTGATGGATGAGACGATGTCCTTTGGAGCATCGAGTTCAACTGCCTGTTGTTAGTGCTGGTCACAACGGAGAGAGAGAGAGAGAGCGCGGTTAACGTACTAAACGACATTTCAATGCCGGCGGCTCTTTTTAAACTGGTTTTATTGTTGATGGTTGTGGAGGAAAAGTAAACAAAAACAAAGACAAACGAGTTCGCGGAAAGTGGGGTTTGGCCTCGGCTAGCAATTAACAATGAAACTTATTACAACCATTACCATTACAACCACAACCATTACAACCATTACAACTACTTAACTACTACTTAACTACCATTTAACAGTACACAAACACATCAACAAGGAAAACATGGACGTTTCGAGCTTCCTTAAGTGGGACTCAGAGAAGGAAGAGAAGGAAGAGAAGGAAGAGAAGGAAGAAAAGAAAGAGAAGCAAGAGAAGGAAGAGAAGAAACGTCATTCACTTGCATTTGTCCAGGATTTGTCAAGCTTCTTTGATGATGACAAGAAGGATAAGAAAGACAAGAAACAATCACAACTCACGGATATTCTAATAGAGAAACTCTTTGCGATGGCAATACCTTCAACGGATATCAATGATGATAGAGTACAAGCCGGTAAGATGAGACCACAGTTATCTGTTCCTATAATGAGTAAGAATTTCATTCAATTGAATTCGAGATTAACAGTGCCCTTTGAATTGATTGATAATGTCATAAGGTTCTTTTCTTGGGAAAATCCAACGTTGACTTTAACAATATTGATGATATACACTCATGTTATTTTAAGACCTATACAAATGTTACTTGCATTTCCCTTTTTTTTCATATTGATATATATAATGACACCTGCTTATACCTGTTTACATCAACCTGAATTACATGGTGTGTTAGGTAAACAAAATCCAGTATTGGCAGAAGGTCCAAATTTGAAAAAATTGAATATACCAAAACCTGCAAATGAATTATCAAAGGAATTTATCTTAAATTTGACAGATTTACAAAACCATATGGTATTATACGTTATTGCTTGGGATTTCATTGTTGATATATTGCAAAAATTTGCATATTATAACGATTCCTCAATGTCATGTTTCATATATTTATCACTATTAATAACTGGATTAATATCTTTGCTATTTGGTGATGTAATATTACAAATTATACCTTGGAAACTGATATTAATCACTCTTGGTTGGTCATTTACAATTGCATTCCATCCAATGTTATATGATTATGTATTTAATCTTGTTTATTCAGAAGATACAAGATATTATATACTAAACAAAACAAATTACATTGAGGAAATTGTTCAAGATTATTTCCAATTTGATGAACCTCAAGAACAGAAGGAAGTTGAAATTTTTGAAATTCAAGAGTTTAACAAAGATTCCAAAGAGTGGAATTTGGCATTCTATTTGGATAATGATTTCACCACAATTTCATTAACAAGATTGGATTATAATGAAGACACCATTGGTACAAGTAATAAATCATATATTAAACCACCAAAGGATTGGGAATTCTTGACAGATGATTGGAAAATTGATTTATCACCAGATTTATGGGTAAAAAGTCATTTACTTGATGGTGTAGTGAAAACGGATATTGAAACCAAATGGGTTTATGATCTGGGTGATAAACCACAATTTAGAAGAAGAAGATGGACAAGAAGTGTGGTTAGACATTCAGAAGCTGGTAATATGGAAGAAGAGTGATATATATATATAATTACATCATAAAGTCAGTAAGACTTAAACTTGATTTCTTTTCTTCAACTTTCTTACTCAATAAACTTGATAATGAATTCTTCTTTCTCTTTTTAGCTCTTTCTTTAGCTTTATTTGTATCCTTAACTTTATTTGTATTATCTTTATCCCAAACTGCTACAAAAGGTTCTTTTGAAACTTCTTTCACTGGTGTTTTAACTTCATGATCAGTTACTTTATTACAACAAAAGCAAGTAAATCTTAATGATCTTTTCCTTAAGTTACCTTTTTTTTTCTTCTTCTTATCCTTACCAAAAACCATACGCATACTCATATTAATACCAGGGATCATCAAAGTGGAGCAATGTGAACAGTATTTAACAGCTGATTGTGTGGGTATTAACAAGCCCTTTGTGTGGAAAGTCTTAAAGAGTTTATGTGAATAAGCAGCACCAAGCTCGGGTACTTCTGGTATGGCATGTGAAAGGTCGTAGAGATGTCGTAGGTTCTTTGTGTTAGTGCTTTCCATTGCTGGGGTTCTCTTTTTCTTTTCCCCAATTATACTTGAGTTGATAGAAAAGGTTGAGGTCAATAAAGAAAGTGAAATAAACTTATGTACTATTACGTAATATCTTACATAATCCAAATAGAAAAATTACTATTACGTAATTTATTATGTAAGCCATTTTTTTTTCTAAAAAGCACGTGACCCCAGAAGGGGGGCCCGGGGGCGCGAGGAGATGTCACGTGCGACATGGAACGCGCGCGCTTTTTTCCAAAAAGTAAACAAAGAAAAATCAAAACAACAACATTGAACTCTTTCTCTTACTTCTAAATATAACGGATATCCTTATACCGGGGGGTGATACTGTGATATTTTGATTATTGACTCTCTCCTACACTCTCTTGATATTTCATCATATACTCTCTCTTTTTCTTGAACCCTTTTTTCTTGAACTCTCTCCCATACATTGAACTAGACAGGGAAGATGGAGTCTGATCAGAACCAGCAGAACCCAAACCAGTCACTTGACTACGATTCCTGGGTTAACAGTCTAGGTAACATCCAAGACGGTATCTTCCACAATACACCAATGGCCAGCCATGTTCTTCAACATACCTCTTTTAATGGTATCCCTATGGCACCGGGACAAGCGGCCTCGGTGTTTCAACCCCTTCAAGATGCTGACATCTTTTACAATTCCCCCGAGAGATTCTATAGAGATATCATCAATGAATCTCCAATACTCACACGTACCCCTCAAGTTGGTCGTACACCATTAAGAAACTTGAGCATCAACTTCAGTACTCCAAATTTCCTCAAGAACATTGATTCCATGAGTATGTTTGGTAGTGCTACAAAGGGGTTAACTCCATTGAAGAACCAAAGACAATTTTTGCCAAATGAGATATTCCAAACTCCGATTGATAATAAAGAGAATGCTGATGCTTCAAATAATTCATCTAATAACTTGAATTCTTCACCAACTACTATTAAAATGGGATCATCTGCAGTTAAAGCTGAAGCTTCACATGATACTTCCAAACCGATACCACCGTCTCCAACACCAGGTTCCAAGATTAACAACAACTTCAACACAAATGTTATCCCAGTTCCAGTACCAAAGATGGGTTGCTTCAAGAAGACTCCTGAACCAGAGGTTATGAAACCGAAAGTCTCCAAAAATAATGGTACAACTTCAAATTTCCAAATTATTATGACAGATGTTAATTCATTTGCAAATAATAATAAACCTTCAAGAAGAAAGAAGAAATTGGCAAGATCATCAACGGTTTCAAATCCTTCAAAGACAACAATTAACAAGAAATCAACATTAAAACGTACTTTATCACAACCACACCCAAAATTGGATAAATTACCAACTTCAATGCCTTCTTCAATCGTGTCATCAACAAATATGACGACCCCATTGTTAAACCGTCATACCCAGGCAACACCAGTTCATTATAGATCTCAGAACCCTCATTTCCAATATAATGGTACACCAGGAATGCAACAGATAGCACCAGTACACCCACAACATATGAAGATGATTCAACAACAACAAAATCGTCAAATCCAATCACCGCATCATCAACAACAACAACAACCTCAAATTCATCACGTACCGATGCAAATACAGGGAAATGGTGTTAATCAATTGAATCAACAACAAGTAAAGGCTCACAGTCGTCAGCAAAATGAAGTAACGGTTGAGAACTTGTTTGATGATAAGATGTTGTGTGATTCGGATAACATTTTAAATATGGACAGTGATAGATACTTCTGAAGAAGTGACACTGTTATAAGGACATTTTTCATGGGTTTTTTTTTTTCTCTCTCTCTCTATCTTTCTTTTTCTATGTTATTGTTTGTTATTGTTATTGTTATACGGTTTTCTTGTTTGCTTTCCTTTTTTTTTTATATATGTTTTATTGGGTTTTATATGTTCTAAATTATACATCAGACGTTGTTTATTTGTATTGACTTCAAAGATTAAGTATTAAACGTTCATTTTTAGTTGATTTTATACAATTTTTTTTGTCCCTTTTTTTCCACTTATTCACCAATCCATTCAAGGACTCTAACAATCTCACCATGTATCTCCTTAGTGGAAGATCTGATGTTGGAGTTATTCTCTAATTGCGAAAGGATTGAATCCCATAATTGGAATTTCTTGTTATTAACCATAGTAGATAGGAGTTCATCACGAAGTTGGATTGCACTCAAATATCTGTTGGTAAGACCAGTTACATCCTTGATGGAGTTCATTTGTTGCTTTTGAAGCTTTGTGACAATGATGTCAGAGATTTCTCTAATCTTAGACTGTCTTTCCTGGTATCTGATTGCTTTGTAATAACCAGTCATAATAATGAACAAACCGGCACAAATAACAGCAAGTAAATACTTGTTGGCTTGAACCCTTTCATAAATTTCCTTCTTAAATTTACATGAAACGCTCAATTTAACATGCGAAGTCGATCTGAAAACGGTCTTGTTGTGAGTGCGTGGAATATCTGTCTCCTCTTCATCTTCATCGGAGCAAACGTTGTCATTGGACGACCCTGGACTGTCAACAACGGAATATTGTAGCTAAACAAAAAAAAAAAAGTTAGTATTATCATTCTTCGAGTAAATATGCTTTCAAAACTTGCCTTACCGTAATTTCAGGATCACTTTTAAGATCATCCAAGACTTTTTCCCAAATTTCATTAAATTCTTCATCACTTATAGATGATTTCTTTGAGCTATGGAAAAATTGAAAAAGCTCTTCATCACTGATACCAACTTCAAGATCATCACCATCGCCACATTTGATCTCTGCATTTCTTGTTCTTAAAAGATCCAAGCTTTTGGATACAACTTCGTTAATGATGTTTTCCTTCTCTTGATCCTTAACACAATAATCACTAAATGGAATAAGACCATGAAGCTTATACCAAGGTTCAGTTGCAATGAAATCTTGTTTGCATTTAATCTTCATAGATGGAAGACAAATAGCATTATCAGGACATGGAAGGCAAGATGGTTTGACCGTATCCAACAAGTCTTCAATCTTATGGATGTATTCATTATCAACACCAGGGAATACTGGTTGATAGATCTCAGATCCACAGTAACCAACCAATACACGTTGTTCACGATACCATAAACCAAAAGTGGCAAGAATCACAAAGATCAAGAAAACAGTCAACTGTTTAAAGAAGTCAAGCACTGCAAACCAGTTGATTGGTGAAGATTTTGGTTTCACTACTGGTTGATCTTCTTCTTCTTCTTCAACATCAACATTCTCTTTCTCCTTCTCACCAGAGAAGATTTCATTAACTTGTTTAATAGCGTCTTCAGTCTCTTTTAAGACAGTTTCATTTGCAGAGAGGATTTCATTTTGAAGGTTCAATAAGCTTGAGTCATTCAAACTTTCATTAGGAAGTTCTTCATCATTTTCTTCATCCTCATTCAATAACTCAGGATCAGTGTCTTTAACGATAGTGGTATCATTTTGGGTATCATTACTAGATGGTATTTTGGAACCAATAGTCTTTGCAAATCCTTTACTAACGTTGAATTTGGTAAAATCTGGGATCAATGATTTTCTAGTAATTGATTTTGAAGGTGTTTGATAATTTGGTGAACTTCTTAAAGAGATATGACTAGCATTACCATCATTTGGAGTCATAAAAGTTTCACCATTTTTTGGAATGGTATCTTCAACATCAATTGATGGTTCATCTATTGGATGCATCTCACCAAATGACATATCAAAATCCCTTCTTGATGAAGTTACTGGAGATGATGATTCAAATTTAGAGATTGTCAAAGTATTTTTCAATGGAGATTTAACTTGCTGATGTGGTTCAGGTGATGAAGAGAATGCAGTTTTTCTCATTGGTTTCATTACTTTTTTAGGGGATTTTGAAGAAGACGTTTCAGCTGAACGTTTTCTTGGAATAATTTTTTTTTTCACATCTGGTGATGAAGGTATTGGAGATTGGAAAACGTTATCATTTGAGAAAGAGGATTCAATTTTACCAATTTTGAATGGAGATGGTTTGTTTCTACCGTATTCTTCTTCAGTAAGCATTTCAACACCGGAATCATCAGAATCAGAATCAGATGAAACTTGTTTCTTTGGAGATGTTTTTTTGCTTCTCTTTGGAGAAGGTTTCTCGACTTTGGCCTTTCTAGTCTTTGGACGAAGGTCTGGCACTGATTCAAGTTTCGTCTCCTTCTCCTTCTTCTTAGTCTCCTTCTTGATCTTAGTCTCTTCAAGTTTACTGACTTTAGCTAATCTTCTTGGTTTCTCATCCTTAGATTTCTTTGGTACAATCTCGATTCTGTCATTCGATGCAACAACACCGTTCAACTGTGCCAGCTTCTTCGCAGCAGTTGGCTTTATATGTTCATTGAACAGATCAA
Organism: Petasospora bimundalis; assembly: GCA_030569745.1. Lineage (NCBI taxonomy): Eukaryota > Fungi > Ascomycota > Saccharomycetes > Phaffomycetales > Wickerhamomycetaceae > Petasospora > Petasospora bimundalis. The sequence goes on from JAJMLR010000020.1 coordinate 187,427, forward strand.
TCAAATCTTGTTTCTTAGCCGCTGAGGGAACAGGTACGTCGTTTCTAACAAGAACACCTCTCAACTGAGCAACTTTGTACTTGGAAGGGTTGAACCCTGTTTGGCTGGTTAGTTATCTCAATCATCCATGCAAATTCCTATAAAAACTCACCTGGCTGAAGGTATTCGTCCTCCATTTGCTGTTGATGGGTTTATTTTTCTATGGGTTGTTTATTTGTTTACGTTTCCCCTTTTGTTTACATTTTTAGCCGCCGACCCACACACACAAAAGCCGGGTAACACTTGTTTTCCGCGAAAGTTGGAGGATTCATAAAATTGCCCCGCTGTTGACAACCCAACACATGACAGCTTTACACATTAAAGACAAATTAAGGAAAACAATAAAACAATAAAATACAATGGAACACGAGGAGAAGCCGGACTTCAATCCTCCTGGAGGAAGAATTGGTAAATACCAAATCATAAGAACACTTGGTGAAGGGTCTTTTGGTAAGGTGAAATTGGCATATCATTTAACAACTGGACAAAAAGTTGCATTAAAGATTATAAATAGGAAGACTTTGGCTAAATCAGATATGCAAGGTAGAATTGAACGTGAAATATCTTATTTACGGTTGTTGAGACATCCACATATCATTAAATTATACGATGTCATTAAATCTAAAGATGAGATTGTTATGGTTATTGAATTTGCTGGTAAAGAATTATTTGATTATATCGTTCAAAAGGGTAAGATGGAAGAGAATGAGGCAAGAAGATTCTTTCAACAAATCATAAGTGCAGTGGAATATTGTCATCGTCATAAAATTGTTCATAGAGATTTAAAACCGGAAAATTTACTTTTGGATGATCAATTAAATGTGAAAATTGCAGATTTTGGTTTATCAAATTTCATGAGTGATGGTAATTTCTTGAAAACAAGTTGTGGTTCCCCAAATTATGCTGCCCCAGAAGTTATCAGTGGTAAACTTTATGCTGGTCCAGAAGTTGACGTTTGGTCTTGTGGTGTTATTCTTTATGTTATGCTTTGTGGTCGTTTACCATTTGATGATGAATTTATCCCGGCATTATTTAAGAAAATCTCAAATGGTGTTTATACAATCCCAAACTATTTAAGTCCTGGTGCTAAGAATTTATTAACTAGAATGCTTGTTGTTAATCCATTAAACAGAATAACAATTCATGAAATCATGCAAGATGAATGGTTTACTACAAATATTGCAGATTATCTTTTACCAAATGACGTTCCAAAGAAACATACAGAGATTGATGAAAATGCAGTTTCACAATTGATTCGTACAATGGGGTATGCAAGAGAGGAAATTATGGAAACTCTTTCGAATAATACTCAAAATGAGATTATGGATGGTTATTTGTTAATTAAAGAAAACAAGATGTTACTTGATGATATTAAAAAAAATGGTGGTGGTGAAACTGATAAATTGGATGCCTTTTTGAGTCAATCTCCACCTTCTTCTTATGAACATAAAGAACATGGTCATGAAAATCATCATCATCATGATCATGATCATGATCATAACATAAGTAAAAGATTAAAAGATGAAATAACGTATCAGGCATTATCACCAACAATGGGACAAAAGGATACCCAAAGTACAATTGCCATATTACCAACCTCTTTACCACAAATACATCGGGCAAATATGGCACAATATGGACCAGAAACTGCAGCTAAGATCAATCCTATTAGTACTAAGAAATCCAAGACAAGATGGCATTTCGGTATCAGATCTAGATCTTATCCATTAGACGTTATGGGTGAGATTTACAGAGCATTGAAAAATTTGGGAGCAGAATGGACCAAACCAAATGAAGATGAATTATGGACAATTCGTGTTCGTTGGAAATATTCACCAAATGTTGCCATTGGAGAAGAAGGTAAGATTCCAGATATGATGAAGATGATTATTCAACTATTCCAATTAGAACCAAACAACTATCTCGTGGATTTCAAATTTGATGGATGGGAAAATAGTGATGGTTCAGTTGGGAACAAAGAGTTGAATAAAAATGATGATGAGATTAGTAGTTTCTCTGCTTATCCCTTCCTTCATCTTGCCACACGGCTCATCATGGAACTTGCAGTGAACAGTCAAGGAGGTTGATTTAGTTTATCATTTACTTATTGCACGCGTTTTCTTTTAATTTACCGAATTAGGAAATTTCTTTATATCTCGTTACCATAGCAACGTTCAATTAAGGACGCGGCCACTGAAAAGTAAACAAAGACGCTCGTCGGGGGGGGGGGAACCCCCTTAAAAACTCCCACCCCCCCAAATTTTTTGTATGGGCCCAGAAAATAATCTCTGCTCTTAACAAAACCAAGAAAGAAAGATAAAGAAATGGAGAAAGCAATGGAGAAAGAACAACTTACAAGCATACACAATTGCTTATTCAAAGCTCGCAAATTGGTAGTTCTTACTGGGGCAGGAATATCTTGTAATGCTGGGATACCGGACTTCAGATCCTCTAATGGTCTTTATAACATGTCACGAAGTGGTACGAGGGGCAAGGAATTGTTTGATATCAGTGCCTTCAGTACGGAGGAGACAATCAAGAATTTTGCACTTTTCATGTCCAATCTTTATCTCCATACAACAAAGGCATCACCAACGAGGACACATCGTTTCATTGCTAATAAAATAGAACAGAAAAAAATGTTGAGATGTTATACACAAAATATTGATGGTATAGAAGCCAAATGTCAATTGAATATGGATTTTGATTTCAATATCGAAAATAAAACTCCATTACAAAAATGGAAATCATTGGATGTTGTACAATTACATGGTAATTTAAACAGTTTATCATGTACAACTTGCTCTAAATCATTACCATGGGACAATGAGACTCTCGAAGAGTTACAAAATGGTGTATTACCAGAATGTCCATTATGTGTGGAACACGTCAATCGTAGAGTAGAAGCAGGAAAGAGAACAACTGGTCAAGTGGGATTCCTTAGACCAAGTATAGTTCTATATGGAGAAAATCATCCACAATCAGAGATAATAACTACTGGTCTGAATTCAGATTTAAGGGCAAGACCCGATATGTTATTAATAATGGGTACTTCTTTGAAAGTTCATGGTGTGAAACAGTTAGTCAAATCATTATCATCAGCAGTCCATTCGAGAAATGGTGTTGTAATATTAGTGAATAAAGACCCAATTGCAGGATGGAGTGGAATAATTGATCATCAAATCACTACTGATTGTGATAAGTTCATAGAAGATTATGAAAAATTCGAAGAGCTGGCTCTTTTGAAGAAATCTCCATCAAAGACTTTACAAACCCCACCAACAACTCCAAAGAAGTGTCGTATAAGAGATATCCTTAACACACCAACCCCATCACCATCAAAGAAGAGAACCTTTGATATATACCAGGATAAATCTGTTCCAAAGACACCAACTAGGAAAAGGGCGAAAACTATGTTAACACCAGATGAATCACCAAGACGTTCACCTCGTCGACTTAATGTTATCAAGGATGAAAATAAGCCATTGAAAAATCTGTTAAACTAGTCAATAAAAGATTATAAGATATTATGCATTATTTAATAAAATCAATATATATATAGTTAATACAGTCCACACACCAGGTGGGGAAAGAGTTTATTTAAGCGACAAGGAAGGTTTTAACATCATCATCTGTGAATTCAGGCTGAACGTCTTCATCACCCAAGAGACCCAAGTACCAAGAGAGATCCTTACCACTAAACTCTCTGGTATGGAAACCGTTACCAAAGTACTCATATCTGTTACCTTTGAAATGCGTCAAATTAAAGTCTTCCCATCTTGGTTGCTTCATAACTTCAAAGAAGTGAATACGAGAACCTGGCCACATCATTAACTCTCCATCATAGGTACCTTGCTTGAACCAAGATCTACATGGATCATTCCAAACGGTACGTTCCAAAAAGGTCTTTCTCTGTTGAATGAAATCTTCAACTGCCTCTTGCTTTGGGTCAAATGAGGTGACAGATTCTTCAGCAACTCTCTTGACAAGTTGAATGAAGTTCTTAGCAATAGCCTCTGTCATTGGCAAAATAGATCCATGAGCATATGGAGCATGTGGACCCATGAAGATCAAGTAGTTTGGGAAGTTTGGAACACCAATAGACAAATAAGTCTCTGGTTTTTCCTTCCACTCATCACGCAAATCCTTACCATCTCTACCGATCAATGGGAAGTATGGGACCCAAGAGACATCGAAACCAGTAGCACAAACCAAGACATCAAAGTCATGCTGAACACCATCTTTAGTCTTCAAACCAGTTTCGTTAATCTCTTCAATATCACTGTAGACCAATTCGGTCTTTGGATCACACAGGGCCTCTAAGAATCCATTACCAGGAGTTGGACGACGGCAACCGACACCAAAGTCCTGGGGGATAACCTTCTCAGCGATTTCCGGTTTGGAAGCGAGTTTACGCTTCATCTCCTGTTCAGCATATTCTCTACTTTCCTTCTGTTCCTCTGAATCTCTCATAACAGATCTGAATCTCTTGTTCAAGTCGGACTCGATGTTCTTTCTATAAGTGAGATACTGAACTGGATCGTTCTTCATCACAGCGATCTGCTCTTTGGTATAAGTGAAGTTAGCACCATCTTTACCAGCAAATTTCTGAGCAAAACCAGCAGTGATCCAGAACTTGGATCTAACAAATTGAGTCAATTTAGACACTTTTGGAAGGATATTTGGAACAATTTGCACAGCAGATGAACCTGAACCAATAACACCAACGGATTTACCTTCCAAGTCCAATGAAGTATCCCAGTTGGCACTGTGCAACTTTGGACCTTTAAAAGTCTCAAGACCTGCAATCTTTGGCCATTTCCATTTGTTCAAAACACCAGTAGCATTGATTAAGACCTCACCTTCATCAGTAATAATGTCATTTGGATCATCACCTCTTTGAACTTTAACAGTCCATTTCTTATCGGATTCATTCCATTCAGCACCAACAACCTTATGGTTCAAATGAACGTCTTTATCAAGACCATGTTCCTTTGCAACGGTCTTGAAGTATTGCAAGATCTCTGGACCAGTGGAGTAATAAGTCTTCCATTGAGTACTTGGGGCCCAAGTAAATTGGTAGTTAACGGATGGGATATCACATGCAACACCAGGGTAACGATTCTCATACCAAGTACCACCAATAGAAGGGTTCTTCTCATAAATGGCAAGATCAGCAGATGGAACCTCTTTATAAAGCTCACGGGCAAAGTTGAGACCACTTGCACCTGCACCGATGACGATGACTTTGATTTTTCTTGGAGTTGAACCTGGTTGTTCAGTGATTTGGTATTCGCTTGCAGTCATAATGGTTAACCGATAGTTATAGGGTTTGGAAATAAAATAAAATAAAAGGACATTTTTACAGGCAGAACTGCATGTTTATAACTAAATGGGTAAAAGGCCAAAATGGCCCCATATCCGGTAATCTTTGTATCCCCCGTCCATGCTCCAACGGAGGCATAACGTTGATGCGCTTTCTGCACGTTGGAGCTCCAACGGCCCTCCGTTCCCAACAGATAAGGAAGATCTCCGAGATTCCGTTTTTGGATAAAAGCTGTTGTGTATAACCCACTTTTACAAGAAAACTATCTTAATAGTCTTATATATCTTAATAGTATAATATATACAAAAAAAAAGGAATGTTCGAGTCTTTAAAGGGTAAAACTGTTCTTATTACCGGTGCTTCTGCAGGTATCGGTAAGGCTATAGCTTACGAGTATGCTAAGGCCACTTGTGGAGATATCAAATTGTTACTTACCGCTAGAAGAACAATTAGATTGGATGAATTAGAAGTTGAATTGAAGAAACAATGGCCAAATTTACAAATCATTAAAGCTTCATTAGACGTTTCTAACCGTTTAAGTGTGGAAATTTTTTGGAAAGATCTACAAACCCCAATTGATGTACTTGTTAACAATGCCGGTATGGCTTTAGGTTCAGAATTAGTTGGTGATATTGATCCATTAGATGTTGAAGCTGTTTATATGACAAATGTTCTTGGTACCATTGCAATGGCACAATTTGCAGTTAAACAGATGAAACACCGTAATTCTGGTGATATCGTTCAATTGGGTTCAATTGCAGGTAGAGATACTTATCCTTCAGGTTCAATTTATTGTTCTACAAAGGCAGCTGTTAAGTCATTTACAGACTCTTTGAGAAAAGAGCTTATAAACACAGCTATAAGAGTCATTGAGATTGCTCCAGGTAATACAATCACAGAATTCGCCCTAGTTAGAGCCAAAGGTGATTTGGAGAAGATGAAAAGTACTTATGCCGGCATGGAACCCCTGAGTCCTACTGATGTTGCCGATGTCGTTGTGTTTGCAACCTCCAGAAGAACAAACACCGTCTTGGCTGAAGTGGTGATGGTTGCTTCGGCTCAGGCAAGTCCAAATCATGTTTATCGTACTTAAAATATACTTGAAAGTGGAAAAAAATTTTTTTTTTTTCATTGTAGCTCGCGTTCCTTATCAGTTGCATATATAAAATAAGTTCCGCACCCATGAAACTACATACAACACCGAGAAATGGCAGATTAAAGGAGACTAAAGGAAAAGAATGATAGACGGACCGTTGAAATCTCGGCCATTTGCCTGTGATCTGTGTGACAAGAAGTTCACAAGGCTCGAGAACCTGAAACGTCACAAGAAGCAACGTGTGTATATAAAAAGTTGAGCCTATAAAGAGATAGAGTACTAACCAGAAGGGGAAGACTTTGACAACAGATTCAGCTGTACTTACTGTTCCAACGTATACTCTCGAAGTGATTCGTTGAAAACACATATTCGTCGAGTGCACACTGCAAATAAGGACTGGACAACGGTGGGATCACCAAATCTTGATATAAAATCGAGACTCTCTTTTCTAAGAGACACGGGTAGAGACTCGAGTGTTACATCACCACCCGAGAGATCATCAGATTCACTTGCAAACGAGAAGAGGGAAGACATTGACAGATACATTGAGCTCTATTGGATGAATTTTCATCCAACTTTCCCCGTATTACACAAGCCAACGTTCCAAATAACGGATGATTATGAAGAAGATGTATTGGCTAATATTGTATGTGCTGTTGGGTTGAGATATTGTGGTGAAGATAAAAAAGCTGCAAATGCCTATACATTTGCACTTTATAAACTTGAACATGCCTTCAATGCAAATTTCACCATAAGATACCTTCAAGCTGCTATGATTGCAGTTTATGCAGGTCTATTCATAGGTAATGATGATTGGTACAAATGGGCCATCAACAGTCATTTTCAACTAGTTTCAATTGCAAGGGAAAATGGTATGTTCCAATGTGCAACTGATCAATCCATTGAAGGTGGAGATGAATACAAATGGGAAGAATTTGTCATTGTCGAATCAAGAAGAAGAATCTCTTATGCACTTTATCTTATTGATGCACAAATGGCTACTTTGTTGAATTATCCACCGAAATTATCACATTACGAAATTAAACACGTATTGCCTTGTTCAGATGAAGCTTGGGATGCAGCTTCCGAGTTAGAATGGAGTGAAACTCTTGAGACAAAGAACGATAGTGATGGTCATTATTTCTTGGATTCATTACAACAAACTCTTGTTTATGGAACGGTCCCAAGGCCAATGTCATCATTCGGTAGTGTTCTGATCTTATTAGCAATCCATATTATGGTTAGAAACACTACACAGTATGCTGGTATCATGGAAACGGTTCCAACTGCATTTGATCCGTTTTCTAGAAGATCACAACTTGGTCAAGCTCTTAATGGTCTAAGAGAACTTATCCCTAGAAGGAAAAGATCATATGTAGATGGTCCTTTGAGAACTATGTGGGATATGTTTGAAGCTAATTGGAATTTAGCATATATTCATCTTCATCTTCCAGATACGGTTATTACCTCAGGTATAGTGGAAGTCACATTGAATGCAACAATTGCAACTATGGCTGCCTTAGCTAAACCACAATCAATGGCTTTAAGAGGAACTGCTCTCTTGAGTAATGATTATACAAGGATCCCTTATGAGACTTTTGCATTAGTGGCAAATAGTCATGTATTGTTTTTCTTGGGGGCATTCAGATTGAAATATAAAGAAACTAATCCGGCATTAACTTTTATGTTTTATAAAGGTGCACTTGTGGCATGGCAAATACTGAAATCTGCTTCACCATCAGCACAAACACCATATGCTACTAGTGAAGAGAATTCACAAAAGAGGTATATGATGCAACGATTAGCATTTGATATAATGGTACACATTGATGAACATTATGACATCACTGATAACCCAGCTATGGAAAACGTTGATATCTATCAAAACTGGGTGGAATCCCTGTTAATCTCATATGACACTTGGGGAATCGGTGCTAGTGCTGCAGCATCTTTCAAAGAGCTTCTTAGTGATTAATCAATAGATAACTAATAGATACCAATAGTAGCTAAAGCCCCGCGGCCAGTGCTGCCTGACCTTTCCCGATCGGGCGCGATGGACGGATGTTGGACGGGTGCCGAGCACAGTCGCATTTGTGTCTCTGTTGGAGCTCCAACACTGACTAAAAGGGAAAGTTCGATCCAAGATAATGGTTTCGGCTCGAGCACTAGAAAGGGTGTATGACTCCTCACCCGCCCCCAATGGACGGGATCGCTCATATCGCATATTTTGTCCGTCATTGCTGTATAATGTGTCTTTTGTCCATTGTCCCTCTTCTTTGTTGAGATAGTAAATTAATTGCTTGATAAGAGATCATCGCTCCCTGTCCCTCCAATCATATATAAGTGCAGATTCCCGCACCCTTCTTGTATCTGCATCAAATATATTTAGAATCTCAGACACATACACAAACAAACACATTATACCGTGTAACACTCATAAGACATTGAAATGAGTAGTATCACTGGAGAGTCTAGCAACAGCCTTCCAGAGAAGGTTGCTGTACAGGTTGAAGCCACCGAGATCCACGAGTTTGGCATTGGTGAGTCAGAGTTCGTAACCACTGGAAAGAGAGGTGTTGATGAGGCATTCAAGTTCTTGGAAGGTAAGGATATCACTTATACGCCGCAGGAGGAGAAAATAGTCTTGAGAAAGATTGATCGCAGAATCCTCCCACTTTTGTTCTTGCTCTATTGTATTCAATTTGCTGATAAAGTTTCCTTGGGTTATGCTTCTTTGATGGGAATCAGAGATGATACTCATCTCGATTCTACCACTCAGCAATATTCTTGGGTATCATCTATCTTTTATGCAGGTTACATTTTTTGGGAATTCCCAACTGCTTACTTCTTGAACAGATTCCCAATTGCAAAGTATACCTCTTACAACATTCTTGCTTGGGGTATCATTTTGGCATGCACTTGTGGTGCTAAGAACTATGGTGGTCTTCTCGTTTTGAGATTCCTTCTCGGTATGTTTGAGGCTACTATTACTCCGGCTTTTGTCTTGATCACTGCTGTCTGGTACAAGCGTGATGAACAGGCTAAGAGAATGGGTCTTTGGCTTTCCGCTAATGGTGTTGCTACTTTGATCACTTCCCCAATCGCATTTGGTTTGTATCACGTTAACAGTACTCATATCAAATCTTGGATGATCTTATTTATGCTTTTCGGTATCATCACCGTCTTTACAGGTTTCCTCTTCTACTTCTACCTTCCAGATAACCAGTTGAATGCTAATTTCTTGGATGACAGAGAAAAAGCTATCGCCATCGACCGTGTTAGATCTAACTTCCAAGGTGTTGGTTCTGGTGAATGGAAATGGTACCAAGTTCGTGAGGCTTTTATTGATCCAAGAACTTACCTTTACATGGCTTATTCCTTGTTGATGAACATTCCAAATGGTGGTGTCACTACTTTTGGTTCCATCATTATCAAGTCATTTGGATTTAAGAACGAGAGAGCTTTGTTGCTGTCTATGCCAGGTGGTGCCGTTGATATTATTTTCAAGTTGACTGTTCCTTGGATCTCAGATAAGATGATGGATAGATCTATCCCAGCCATGTTTGCTATTGCATTCCCAACTATTGGTGGTATTATGATGAGTGTTATTCCAGTTCATGATAAGGTTCCACTCTTGGTTGGTTACTACTTCATTTCTGCTGCTGGTGCATCTTGGTGTTTGGTTATGTCCATGATTGCTGCCAACACTGTCGGTTCCACCAAGAAGACTGTTGTTAACTCCCTTCAGATCATTGCTTATGGTGCTGGTAACTGGATCGGTCCACAGACTTTCAGATCTAAAGAAGCTCCAGATTACCCAACTGGTAAGAAGCTTGTTGGTATTCTTTATGGTTGTGCCTTGGGATCTTTGATTGTTATTAGACTTGTCAACGTCTTTGAGAATCGTCGTCGTGACAAACTTCAAGCCGAGGGAAAGATTCCTCCAATGCTTCATAATGAAGAGTTCTTGGACAGAACCGATTTCGAACAGCTTCACCACAGATACATCCTCTGAACTTTTTTTTTTCAGAGCTGGTCGATGTATTCATGTATTTTTTGATATTCATGCTTGATTCTCTTTTAAATATTCATTTCGATATATATACAATAAGATTTTTATAGAATCCTGCAAAAGTAGTAATATTATATAGACACTCACGTGGTTTATGAGCTTTTATAACTTTAGAAGAAAACCTCGAAAAATTTTTTTTTCATTGGAAATCCTATATTTAATTGTTGATATCTCTCTGTAATAACAAAATATTATATTCGACTAATAAATATGAAAAAAGTAATTGCTAATGCTTTAATTTTGTGTATTACTTAAAAAAGGTTCTTTTGCTCTGGAACTAAGTTAATAACTTTCCCTGTGGTCAAAGCTGATTTGACATTATCTATAACACACTTTTCCATATCAAACACCGTTTGAACGGCATGAGTACCCATATGTGGTGTACAAATGACATTTGGTAAATTGAGGAGTTCAATATTTGGTCTTGGTTCATTTTGATAAACGTCTAAACCTGCAGATGCAATTTTACCATTTTTGAGATGCTTGATCAGAGACTCTTCATCGATAATACCACCTCTAGCAGTGTTAACAATTATAACACCATCTTTCATCTTAGAGATCAAATCATCACTGATCAAGTTACGAGTCTGGTCATTCAACGGACAGTTGAGACTGATGACATCTGCAACCTCAACAAGTTGTTCCAAAGTTTCACAGTATTCTGAATCTTGTTCCAACTCAGAGGAAAGTCTTGAACGGTTATAATAGACTATCTTATCAAATTCCAATGCCCTAGCACGGTCTCTAATAGCACGACCAATTCCACCCATACCAACAACACCAAGTACTTTTCTGATTGGGTTTATTCCCTCTTTAGAGCCAGCTCCAAATCCGCCAGATGGCCATTTTCCTTCAATAAGAAGATCATGACCATGACTGAAGTTTCTCATTGCACCAAGCATAAGAAAGATGTTTGTATCTGCTGTGGACTTATTGACAATATCTGGACAGTGTGATAGTTGAATACCTCTTTTGGATAATGGTGATACATCACATTGGTCATAACCTGCACCTTGATGTGAGATATAGCGTAATGAATCTGGGAAATGACTTATTAGTTCTTCATCAAATCTTCCAAGACGACTACCAGCTAAGTATCCTCTAGCAATTGCAACAACACCAGAATATTTCCCGTGAAGATCTTCAATAAACTGTTCTCTCTTGTAGTGCTCATCTAAGTGTACAACGTCATATTGCTTCTCAAACTCATCCCACAGTCCCTGACCATATCGAATTGGATCAGTGTGTATCACCAACGGCTTAACCATCTCTTCAATCTTTTTCTCCGGGAGGGAAATTCCACATCATCAGTCTCTTCCCACAAGACCTCCTCGGGGAATCCTCTTCCTTCTTAAGAGACTCTCCCACCTTACCGGGCAGTTGGACGGCTTCTGGACTTCTGGCTGTGGAGCCGGGCAGGCTACCCCGTCCCCCCCGTCCCGCAGCTTATGATGGACGCGGAGAAAGTGGTGGAGTCCCCCGATAAGGCGGAAAATTCAGGGGGTTTTAAGGGGGGTTAAGCGCAGATGACTCTTCTCGAGGTCCCACGTCACTGCCCATACAAATATCACATGGAGATCCTTCCAATGGGTGAAATGGTGAACAAATTGCTAACCATCTAAAAAGAGAAAATATGAGTATCTTCAACAACCTTCAGTACCAACCAGCAGACGAATTCAACGATATCAGAAAGAAGCTTGGTGCAGACACCACTTCCGATAAGATTGACGTTAGTGCAGGTGTCTATAGAGACAACACCGGTGCATCCTATATCCTCCCAGCCGTTGCTAAGGCCAAGGAGTTGTTGCAAAGTAACGAGAAGGGCCATGACTATAACCTGTGCCTTGGTATTCCTGACTTTGTCTTACCTGCTTCCAAGATTGCAGTTGGTGAGAAGGTTGTTTTAGAGAAAAGAGTAGCATCTTGTCAAACTGTTGGTGGTACAGGTGCTTGTCATTTGGCTGCAGTCTTCCTTACAGAATCTTGTGGTGTTAAGAAATTCTACTTGGGAACTCCTGCTTGGCCAAACTATTTCCCCTTGATTGAACAGGCTGGTGGTTCTATCGAGACTTTTGAGTACTACAACCCAGAAACAAAAGCTGTTAACTTTGATTTACTTCTAAAGACTTTGAAGAGTGCACCTGAGAACTCTGTTTTCATTTTACAGCTCTGTTGTCATAACCCAACTGCTTCTGATTTGACTTTGGACCAATGGATCGAGGTTGGTACCATCATGAAGGAGCAAAAATTGGTTCCATTCTTTGATTCAGCTTACCAAGGATTTGCTTCTGGATCTAAAGAAATCGATGGTGAACCTGTTAGAAAATTCATTGAACTCGGTCTTGAAGTCATTGTTGCTCAGTCTTTCTCAAAGAGTTTAGGCCTTTACGGTGAAAGAATTGGTTGTTTGCACGTTGTGGTTGATGATCCTTCTAAGACTGCCCTTGTTGCTGATCAATTGAGATACATCTTTAGGGCTGAATGTTCTTCAGCCCCTGCTTTTGGTGCTAGAATTGTTTCCACAGTTGCCAATGATAAAGATTTAAACAGTCAATGGAACACCGATTTGACAGATATTGCTGAAAGACTAGTTCAAGTTAGAAAAGAGGTTTATAAGAAACTAACAGAGGAGTATAAGACACCTGGTAATTATGAAAACATTTTGACTCAAAGAGGATTGTTTTGGTATAGTGGTTTGAATCAGAAGCAGTCTATTTCATTGCTTGACGATTACCACGTCTACCTTCCAAAGTCAGGTAGAGTTAACGTTGCAGGTTTGAACGAGACAAACATTGATGCCTTTTGTAAGGCATTTGACGCTGTTGTTAGAGCCTAAGATTGTATAATATATTGAATAAAAATTTTTAATTGATCTATTTAACTGTGTATCGTTCTCTCATCCATTTACCAAAATGTATCAGTGTTAAGCAAGAAGCGTAACCAATTAATAAGATGAAGGCAGATATGGTACTTGTCCAACCAACACCAATGTGTCTAATTTGTGTTAAACATGTTGCAGCTGCAATAGCACCTGCGATATATCTAGTGAAGTAGCTTGAAGCAATGGCATCGCCACCTAGTTCTGGTAAACAATCGACACAATATGTGTTCAAACTTGGGAAGCAAAAAGTCTGGGAGACACCATTCAAGAAAAGTGCAACGACTGGAAGTGCAATACCACCAACTTCTTTTTCAATGGACCATCCATAGATAATAATGGTTATTGGAAGTACAATGAATGGGACATGTGTGGACCTTAGTCTATCTTCAGCGATTCTTTCACCTCTAATCTTAATGTACTTCCTTACGTAATAGTCGGCCCAACGACCACCAAATATCGATCCGACAAAGCATCCACCTCCTGGTGCAAGATAGAAAAGAGCACCTTCAATCGGTGTTGTCAATCCAAATCTTGGGTCAACAACATCTGGGATAGGAGTGGTCATGCAATACATATTATACAGGAGAGCCATACTCATGAATCCACCAAGAATCAAGTTTGGATATTTTAAAGCATAGATAACTGAGAATGGATTATAAGATACCCAAACAAATCTTCTGCCAGTTTGTAACTGAGATTCTTTATACTTGAGGTTGATTCCAGTTTCTTCCAAGAAGAAGAATACTAAAACTGTTGTAAATGCACCCAGACCTGCAATGACCCAAAAGATCACACGCCAAGTTGTATAAGTGACGATGAGACCACCAATAACCGGTGCAAAAGCCGGTCCTAATTGAGATCCCAAGAGGGTCCAACCCATTGCATTACCACGTTGTTGTGGAAGATAAATATCACCAACGATACTACCACCAAGGGAGAAGAATGCAGTTCCAAAGAAAGCTGTTATACAACGGAAGACAACAAACATTGCCAAGTTTTGAGACACAGCAACCAATATCGTGGAGATGGTAAACCCAGTTGTACATACAAGAAATAATGAACGTCTTCCATAGATATCACCTAATGGGGAAGCAATACATGGTGATACAGCCATAACAACCGTATAAACTGCCACTGAGATCTGAATAATGACAACCGTTGTATCAAACTGAGATGCAATCGCAGATGCTGCTGGAAGTAATGCCATGGCCGATGATGGTGATAAAAAGACTGCAAGTGCAATGATCATCACAAACAGGTTCTTACGAGCCGGTGAGAACCGGTCATAATCCAAAGTCACAACGACAGTCTCGTCTTTTGACATTTCATGTTTGCACCCTCCATTGCATCACCAATATTTCCCACCAGAAGAGCCATGAGAGTTCGGTTATAAGAGATATTTCTCTCAGTGATTTGGCCCTTCCAATCTCTCCAATCTCTCCGTGATAAGCAGAGACGGACGGCGATGGAGGCCCCCTCGGAGAACTCGTGCGCGATGAGCGCGACGATGGACGCGCGATGGACGCTCTTTAAGGAGCTCAGGCTGGACGGTGGACGGATCTTAGGGGGGGGGGGAGGAAATGCTATATAACCCTGAAGAGGTGCCACCTTTTCTAAAGCACCTCATGAGACGATGAGATGAAGAAATCATACAAACACAAATGACTCGCAACATTAAGATTGCCATTGACCGTGGTGGAACTTTCACCGATATCCATGCCACGATCCCAGGCCAAAAGGACTTGGTCTTCAAGTTGCTCTCTGTTGATCCGGCAAACTACAAGGATGCCCCAACGGAAGGTATCAGAAGAGTCCTTGAAAAGGCTCATGGTGTCCCATTCCCTAAGAGTCAGTTGATCGAACTCGATTCAATTGAATCCATTAAGATGGGTACCACCGTTGCAACTAATGCACTTCTTGAAAGAGATGGTGCTAAAGTTGCTCTCATTACTTCAAGAGACTTTAGAGACGTTTTGGAGATTGGTAATCAAACAAGACCTGATATCTTCAACATCAGTGCTAAGAAGTTGGATCAACTTTACTCCAAAGTCATTGAGATTGGTGAACGTATCACATTACCAAACTATACAGAAGGTGGTGGTGCAAAGGTCAAAGTTACACTTGCAGACCAAGAAAGATACAACAACAAACTCGTTGAAGGCGTCACAGGTGACGTTATTCAAATCATTGAAGAACCAGATATGTCGGAAGTTGAGTCCCAATTGAAAGAATTGAAAGATCAAGGTTTCCAAAACATTGCCATTTGCTTACTCCATTCTTACATTTACCCTAAACATGAACTTGCAGTTGCTGAACTTGCAAGATCTTTGGGACTTGACGTATCTGTCTCCGTTGAACTTCAACCGGTAATTGGTATCGTTAACAGATGCTCTTCAACTGTTGCTGATGCTTACCTCTCACCAAAGATCCAAGAGTACCTTGAAGGTTTCTCTGCTGGTTTCAAAGGTGGTCTCGATGCCATGGGAAACAAGCTCCTGTTTATGCAGTCAAATGGTGGTCTTTGTCGTTGGGATAAGTTCACTGGTCTCAAGGCTATCTTATCAGGTCCAGCTGGTGGTGTTGTTGGTTATGCTGAAACTTGTTTTGATAAGAGACCAGAAAACAAAAAGGCTACTTTGGGTTTCGATATGGGTGGTACTTCTACAGATGTGTCAAGATTCTCTGGAAGATATGAACACGTCTTTTCTAACATTGTTAACCAAGTTCATCTTTCAACTCCACAACTTGACATCTCAACTGTTGCTGCAGGTGGTGGTTCCATGTTGTTCTGGAAGAACTCTATGTTCGTCGTTGGCCCAGAGTCCGCTGGTGCCCATCCAGGTCCAGCTTGCTACAGAAAAGGTGGTCCATTGACTATTACTGATGCAAATGTCTTTACAGGTCGTCTTTTACCGGAGTTCTTCCCTAAGATTTTTGGTCCAAATGAGAATGAACCATTGGATATTGAGATTACCAAGCAGAAGTTCACTGAGTTGACCGAAAAGATTAACAAGGATATCGAAGGTACTCTCACTCCATATGAGGTTGCCGTTGGTTTCTTGAAGGTTGCGAACGAGGCTATGTGCAGACCTATCAGAACTTTGACCGAAGGTAAAGGTTACTCTACCTATGATCACAACTTGTCCGTTTTTGGTGGTGCTGGTGGTCAACACTGTTGTTCTATTGCCAGAACTTTGAACATTGAGAATGTTGTCATTCACAAGTATTCTTCCTTGCTTTCTGCCTATGGTATTTCCCTTGCTGATGTTGTCATTGAGAAGCAGAAACCAATTTCGATTGAGCTTTCTGAAGACAACATGCCATACATCAACAAGCAGTTGGAGGAGCTCATTGTGTTCGTTAACGAAGAGTATTTGAAACAAAAAACTGGTGATGATAAGACTTCCGTGGAGACCTATTTGAACTTGAAGTACCAAGGTACTGATACCACTTTGATGATTTTCAAGCCAGAGGACGGTGACTTCAAGTCGAGCTTCATTGCCAAACATCAACAGGACTTTGGTTTCACTTTAGAGAGAGATGTTATTGTTGAGGATGCACGTGTTAGACTTGTCATCAGCAGTGGTGAGAAACCAGAGGCCAACCCATTCCAGGAATCCGAATCTATTGCACTTTTGTCTGAGCCAATGCCACTCAATACCACTGATGTTTTCTTCGAGAACGTTGGTGTCAAATCTTCCAAGGTTTTCCTATTGAATGATTTGGAAACTGGTGTCAACATCACTGGTCCAGCTATTATCATTGACGATACACAGACGATTTTGGTTGAGCCAGAGTGTTCTGCTCACATTCTTTCTGACTCTGTTTTGATTAAGGTCGCCAAGTCGAAGGCTTCTAAGCTTTCTTCCACTATTGTTGATCCTGTCCAGTTGTCAGTCTTTGGTCACAGATTCATGTCTATTGCAGAGCAGATGGGTAAGACTTTGCAGATGACTGCTATTTCAACCAACATTAAGGAAAGACTTGACTTCTCTTGTGCTTTGTTTGATGCTGAGGGAAAGCTTCTTGCCAACGCTCCACATATTCCAGGTCATTTGGGTTCTATGTTTTTGGCTGTTGAGAAACAGAATGAGATCTGGAAGGGTAAGTTGAAGCCAGGTGATGTCTTAGTCGCTAATCATCCTTCCACAGGTGGTACACATCTTCCAGATATTACTGTTTTGACACCGGTTTTGGATGAGAACAATGATGTTCTCTTTTGGACAGCCTCCAGAGGTCACCACGCTGATATTGGTGGTATTTCTCCTGGTTCTATGCCATCTGATTCAAAGGAAGTCTGGCAAGAGGGTGCTGCTATCGAGTCTGAGAAGTTGTACGATGAGGGTGTGTTCCAGCTTGACAAGATGGTTGACTTGTTATATCATCAACCAGCTAAGTATCCGGGTTGTGATGGTACTAGAACTTTGGAGGATAACATCAGTGATTTAAAGGCACATGCTTCTGCAAACTACAGGGGTATCAAGCTTCTGGAGGCTATGATTGCTGAGTTCTCCTATGATGTTGTTAAACTTTACATGGGTGCCGTTCACAAGGCTGCTGAGATTGCTGTTAGGGGATTGCTCCAGGTTGCTTATGACAGATTTGGTGGTGAGCCAATGCATGCTGTTGACTACTTGGATGATGGTACTGCTATTGCTGTTACTGTTACTGTGAACAGAGAGGATGGAAGTGCTATTTTGGACTTCACTGAGAGTGGTGATGAGTTTTACAGTAACTTCAACTGTCCTATTGCTGTTCTTTATGGAAGTATTCTGTACGTCTTGAGATGTTTGATCAACGTTGACATTCCACTTAACAGTGGTTGTATGGCTCCATTGGACATCAGAGTGAGAGAGGGATCTTTGTTCAAACCAGACTATGAGGCTGCAACGGTAGGTTCTAATGTGGAGACTGCCCAGAGAATCTCTGATACTTTGTTCAAGGCTTTCCAAGCTTGTGCTGCTTCCCAAGGTACTTGTAACAACTTTACATTTGGTTCATCCGATCCAGAGTACGGACTCTTTGGTTACTACGAGACTATTGCTGGTGGTGGTGGTGCTGGTGAGAACTTTAATGGTCAGTCTGGTGTTCAAGTTCATACAACCAACACAAGAATGACAGACTCAGAATCTTTTGAGAAGAAGTTCCCTTGTATTTTGAGAAAGTATGAGATCAATAGAGGTATTGGTGGTAAAGGTCTTTATAGAGGAGGTGATGGTGTTATCAGAGAGATAGAGTTTACTATTCCATTGAAGGCTACTTGTTTGATGCAGAGACGTGTATTTGCTCCATATGGTATGAACGGTGGTCATCCTGGTAAGAGAGGTTACAACTATTGGTTGAAGCAACGTGAGGATGGTACTTTCAGAAGAATTGCCCTTGGTGGACAGAACAGTGCATGGGTAAGACCAGGTGATAGAATCCGTATTGAGACTCCATCTGGTGGTGGTTGGGGTAAACCTGTTGATGAAGAGTCAGGTTCTCAGGAGTTTAAGATGTCTGATCATATTCATTATCCATCTATTGACGCTGTTAATGCTCCTCCAAGTATTCTCACGGGTTCCGTTGCAATGAGAAACGATACACAATTCACCAACTGATTGCTTCAAATTTTCATTTAACTAATTAGCTAATAGCTATACTTTAATATAATGCATTTTAGAATTTATACACTTCCCAAATAAATAGTTAACCTCTTTAGGAGCCTCATATAATTAAAACCTTGACACGATATCAATATTGTTAAACATAGAACACTGAATCTTAATGTATATGACTATCCAGCTGGTGCTTTGGGGTGTAATGTAATTTATAAATAAGGAGGAAGGGTACAATTGCAGTGAATTAAGTCGCTAACTCAGTGGCCTATCTCCACTCGCCAGAACGTTGCTAAATTTCTTATACATCATCCAGAAGTGAGCATCAAGAAACGAACATCAAGATTCAGTTCCAGCCAATTCAATGACTACAATCAGATATCTAATATATTCAAATGCCTTTTATTAATTTAATTTACAATTAGTGGGATTAAATACATAATGCCGGGACCAGCCACCAATAAATACATTCAGTATCACTGTTCTGGGATATCATCGTGGAAGTACTTACCTTCCAAAGTTGGCTTGATAACACCAACTCTAATACAGAAATCACCGAAATGCTCTCCTTCCTCTCTCTCCAAAGCCCATCTCTTGAACAATGGCTTCAAAATAGCCAAGACCTCTTGCTCGTTGATACTCTGTCTGTAGATCTTATTCACACGCTGACCGATGTAACCACCACCGAGCATCAAGTTGTAAACACCATAAGCCTTACCAACAAGGGCAACCTCAGCCAACCAAGGTCTAGCACAACCGTTAGGACAACCAGTCATTCTCATAACAATAGAGTCATGCTTTAAACCATACTCCTCCAATGCTTCTTCCAACTTAGAGATCAAAACAGGCAAGTAACGCTCAGACTCAGCCATTGCCAAACCACAGGTTGGGAACGCAACACATGCAGCACTCGACAAACGTAATCCAGAATAGTCAGTGTTATCCAACTTGTATTGAGAAAGAAGAGCCTTGACATCACCAAGCTCTTCATCAGAAACTTGAGAAACCAAAACGTGCTGGTTACCAGTCAATCTGAAAGTACCCTTAGAACCAGGTCTAGAAGCAAAGTATTCGGCAATCTTCTTTAAACCAGTCTTCTGTGGCATCTCAGCAGTGTTCTCAACACGACCATTCTCAATGAAACAAGTAAAGTGATGCTGGTTAAGTTCATCCTTAACCCAACCAAAGTGGTCAATGTTGTCCTTGATCTCGTAAGCACGTTCTGGCTCAAACTTAGAACCCCAGAGCTCCTCAACCTTGGCTTTGTAAACGTCCACACCCAAAGCATCAACAGTGTATTTGAGTCTAGCGTTCTTTCTATCCTTTCTGTTACCATGATCTCTCTGGACAAGCATGACCTTCTCACAAACGGTGTGAACTTGATCAATAGGAACGAAACCAAAGGAAGAACCAGTTCTTGGATATGTCTTTGTGTTGTTGTGTGTAGAACCCATACCACCACCAACGAGAACGTTGAAACCGACACAGGTGTTGTCCTCGATAATAGCAATCAAACCAACATCAGATGACCAGACATCAACATCATTATAAGGAGGAACAGCAATGTTGATCTTGTACTTTCTTGGGAGATAAGTAACACCATAGAATGGCTCATTGTCAACAAGGGTGTTACCAGAGACCAAAGTCTTAACCTTCTTTGGACCTTCCTTTCTGTTCTCGAAAGTTTCAGTCCATGATTCATCGTCATCTTCTGGATCGTTACCTTGCAACCAAATCTCATGATAAGCAGTAGTTTGTGGCAACAAGTGCTCAGAGATTTTTGTGGCAGCAGCAGCAACCTCACCGTGAATCTTAGCATTACCTGGAAGGGCACTGATCATAACGTTTCTGTTAACATCACCACAGGCACCCAATGTGTCCATTAATGCGGCATTCATACCTCTGATAGATGGCTTCAAGTTGTGTTTCACAATACCGTGAAGTTGGAAAGTAGCTCTGGTAGTAATCTTCAAAGTTCCGTTACCTCTTTCATCAGCCAACTTGTCAATAGCCAACCACTGGGCTGGAGTAGTGACACCACCTGGAAGTCTAACACGGGCCATGAAAATGTAGTAAGGCTCCAAACCAGCAGCCTTTCTGGAGTCTCTGAGATCACGATCATCTTGCATGTAGATACCGTGGAACTTGGTCAACTGTTGGTCATGAGCAGAGATGGCACCAGTGGATTCATCCTGAAGACCTTCAGCGATGGTACCTCTCAAGTAATTGGAAGCAAGCTTGATGTCCTCATTAGTAATTGGTGGTGGCTCATCAGCAGTCTGAATGTCATCAACACCAAGTGCCTTCCACAATTCAGGCTCCCAGGAGTTGTAACCAGTTTGCCAACCATCAGCATCCTGGTCATCACCAAGACCCAATGGACAAAGCTCCTTAGCGTTCAAGAAGAGCAATCTGTTGAACAAATCGGTTGCAGGCTTGTTGTAGTAGTGTTTGTCTTGAGCTCTTGGCCAGTACTTGGAGTCACCGAGACCAAAGCAGGAGATCTTTGAGAACTCAAGATCCAAATCACCAGAGTTCTTGATGGAATCCCAGAAGCTCTTACCGTTCTGTGGGAACTCACCTTGACCAGATGTGGAAGAAATAAAGACAATATTTTCTTCAGTTGGCAAATCCTCAAGGACAATGTCATCCATAGAGAGTGCAACAGCTTTCAAACCTCTCTGAGAGGCCCTCTTAGCAAGCTTCTTAGCAACATTCTCAGCAGTACCACCATCAGATGCAAAGTAGATAGACAAAGGTGGACCGGACAAACCTTCAAGTAGCTGGTTGTAAGCCTCCTTAGCTCTCTTATCCTGTTTTTGCTTGATAACAGAAGACTGTGACTGGGCCAAAGATCTAGCAAATTGAGGGTTCTTAGAAGACAACAAGGTCAACTTGTTTTCACGGTCCAAGAACTCTTTCAAACTTTCCTTGATGACAGTAGAATCAAGCTTGAAGTCTTCATCAGTTGGGTTATAACGGTACAATGGGATATAACCTGAATCAACAGACTTCTTTGTGCTTGTCAAAATCTCCAATGGAGTATCGTTCTCATTTGAAATTGGCAAGTAAGCAAGAATGACAGATGGACCCTCAAACTTGGAAGCCTCAATCAAAGTGGTAAGAACTTGAGTGTAAGATGAGTAAATGGCAATGGAACCAACGTAAGCATTACCATAGTTCATGGCATAAAGTCCAATGTCCTTCTTTCTCAATGCAGTGAATGACTTCTCTTTAATCTTGTCATCGTATGTCTCGTTATCGATGATCATCATGTTGATATTTTCATTTGAGGCAAGAACGTGATGAATACCAGAAGAACCAACATCATATGCCCAAGAATCAGAACCAATAATCCAGGTAGAGTTCAAGTAGAAAGAGTCTTTCAAAGACAAGAGTTCCTTTGAAGTAGGAGATTCATCAGAGGACAAAATCTCAGCAATAGAGTCAGCAATTTCGTTCTGTTCAGTCTTACCAGAACGGGCAAGAACAAGCCACTTTGTCAACTTCTCAACGAGTTCAGAAGTTCTTGGGGTAGTGAACTTTGAATCAGCCGAATCCAATGATGAATGAACGAGATCAATGAGTTTCTTCTGTTGTTCCTTTTTGTAGATGTAAGCACCAAATCCAAATTCTGGAGAAGAGAGATCTATGTTCTCAGAGTTGAATTGGTTCAAAACGTTTAATTGGGAACCGAAGAGCTGATCCAAGATAGTGACATAACTTTGTTCCAATTTGGAGACTTTTTTAATGGATTCGAGTTGATCTTCTGATAAGACAGAATCAACAGAATCACCAAAGTATAAGTTTTGGATTGGGTTTTCAGTGGATAAGTTTGCAATTGCAAGTTTAACAGCATTGGAAACATCACAATTCAAACCAAGAGAAGAAGCAGCGATCTTGGAGATGTTATTCTCAATCAAAAGAGTTGGATCTTGGAAGAATTCAAGCAAAAATGGAGAGAATCTATGCAATGGCTTTGTAAGTGATTGCTCAATCAAAGAGATTTGCTCAACAGAAGAAGGAAGCTGATCAAAGATTGCCTTTGTACTTAGAGGTCTGAAGATCTTGATTGTAATGGTTGGGATTTTTGAAGCAGCCAATTCTGTATGATGGGAACCGAGGTGAATGATTGCTGTAGTGGAGTTCTTTGTACCACTAGAGTATTCAAAATCAGATACCTTGAAACCATTGGAATTAAGAAGTTCAACAGATTGTTCGTATTGATTTTCTTCAAAGATATCATGATTCAAGACGTTATTGATCTTAGATGCATTAATTGCAATGGATTCGGAATCAGCATAGTTGATGAAATGAATAACTGGTTTTTGAGTGTTCTTAACAAGAAGATGTGACAAAAGAAGGAACGTCACAATATCTTGAGATGTATTAGAAATTAAAGTTGTAAATCCTAAATCTTTAACTGCAATGACATTTTGATAATCAGAGATTGAAACGTTAATAACTGATGGTGCCAATTGAGATAAATGTGGTAATGATTTAACGAGTACTTTATCAGAAAGGAATAAAGTGATAAGTTTATCTGTAGTTTGTTGCAAATCCAAAACAGTTGCCAATGGATCTGTAGAATCCAAAAGTTCGAGATCAGCAGAGATGATACTCTTTGAAGCTCTAGTTGGCTTAGAGACGATGAGCGTATGCTCAAGCGAAACAGCCTTATAAAACTCAGAGACAGTTGTCATTAGACGGGGGGTCTTTATGAGATGTATGAACTGTGTGTGTATATAATGAAGGTCAATGAAAAAAACAAAGAAGTTTTTTCACATCCACTTTTCCTTTTCCTTTTCTTCGATGCGATGGGGGGTTCTCGGGGAAGCACTAAGTTAACCAAATGTGATGGAGATATTGTTGCAAGTCACGTGCGCTAAGGGTAAAGTGTGGCTAGTGCTTACCAAATGCAGCGATGTCATTGGGTGCAATATTTTAGTTAATGATTTCAGGCAGAGAATCTTATAATGATTATTAGTTAAATAAATGATTATTAAAATATATAAACTATTAAATTTCTAACTATTAAATTTTCTAACTATTAACTATTGAAAAAAATAAGTTGTTTGAGCTTCTTGAGTCACCGATAACACCGATAACACATTAAAGAAGCATCGAAGCCCATAACGGGCTTTGGGGGGAGCCTCATACAATGGTTATACTGAACACGGACTTTGATCTTAAGGGCTTTGAACGGTTCAAGTCGACAGAGCCCGCACGTTGAGCCCGTTGAGCCACTGTGGCGGCGAGATTGGCTCATTTTGTGGCTGGTGACACTACGATAAGCCACACAGAGTGTGTGGCGCACCGAAGCTCACCACTGTTACTCTGTTACTCTACATAATATAATCTACATAACAATAAAGGAAGATTTATAAACAATAAACATTTTGAAGTTCTAAGCGTTTAAAGGGCTATTGTATTGCACATCTGAGAATGTCACGTGTATATTAGAATGCGCACATCGATTAAGAGATGGGTAATATACTTAATCTTTTTGCTATTGATGGAAACTACCTATATAATCTATATATTCACGTGTTTCTTTCACCAACATAACACCGGTGCTTTGCAAAAGTCAAGGGATGTGCAGTGAAAGATGATTTCTTAGTGAAAGGCAGTCTAACAGTATAGCATAACCATTAATATAACAGTTAATATAACAATATAACCATTAATATAACCATTAATATAACCATTAATATAACAATATAACAATATAACAATATAACAGTTAATATAACAACAATAAAAAGCATTAACAAAAATTCTGATCAGCCTTATCTCCCTTTATCTCCTTTACTGTTGCGAGTCGGTGAAGTTACGCACCAAAAAAAAAACGTGTGTGGTCGACTATCACCGAGAACGGGGAAAAAACTTTTCCATTCAGAAAGTCTGTAACTTCCACGATAACAATGGGTCAGATTCACTTTACAAGTTAACAAGTATGGCTCAGACATTCAAAAAACGGTTGACCGTACTGGTGAAGGAGTTATCATGGACCGATAGACTTCTTACACTGATCATCATTTTGAGTATTATTGTGGGGATTCTGATATCCGTATATGTTCCAGAAGCCAGAACCAAGTTTGATTCTGATGCACAGTTGGCAGGAGTTGGTGTTCCCTTGGCTGTGGGATTGATCATCATGATGATACCACCATTGTGTAAAGTTGAGTGGGAGAGTATCCATCATACCTTGAGGGAGAAGAGAATTCATCAACAACTTGTGATTTCATTGATATTGAACTGGATTATTTGTCCATTTATTATGTTCGGATTAAGTTGGATGGTGTTGTTTGATCAACAGGAGTATAGAATTGGTATCATCATGATTGGACTCGCAAGATGCATTGCTATGGTATTGGTTTGGAATGAACTTGCTGGAGGTGATAATACTCTATGTACTATCATCGTTGTGGCAAATAGTATCTTGCAAATAATACTTTATGCTCCTTTCCAAATATTCTTTTGTTATGTGATCACAGGTTCCCCAAGAACAGGTTCAATAACATATTCAGCTGTTGCACAAAGTGTTGGAGCTTTCCTTGGTATTCCATTTGGTTTTGGTTTATTGATAAGATTTGGTTCTTTAGCAATCTTTGGTAAACAAAAATTCCAAAAGAAAATACTTCCCTTTATTGCACCATGGTCTTTAATAGCTTTGGTGTATACCATCATTGTCATTTTCATTGCTAGAGGTTATAGTTTTATTAAGGAGATTGGTCAAGCTTTCAAATGCTTTATTCCATTAATTCTTTACTTCCTCATTACTTGGATTGGAACTTTTTATGCAATGAGATATATGTCAACTGAATTATATAAAAGGGAAAAGGGAATTAAAAAAATTGAAGAAACAAATCCACTTATCTGTGGTTGTGAAAAATCAGGAGATACCGATCAAAAGAAAAAATTCTGTTCTGCAAGTTATAAAGAAACGGTTACTCAAACTTTCACTGCAGCATCAAATAACTTTGAATTAAGTTTGGCAATTGCAATCTCCATCTATGGTTCAGGTTCAAAGCAATCTATTGCAGCAACTTTTGGTCCATTGATTGAAGTACCCGTTCTCTTGATTTTAACGATTGTGGCAAGGTTACTTAAGCAAGTTTATGTATGGAGAGATGAAGACTTAGAGAAAGAAGAAGTACCTCTTTAAATCATTTTTCTTTTTCTTTAATTACAATTATATTTATATAAGTTTTCTCATGTAGTAGGCACTGTCTCTTCATATTTAACGTAAAGCCTTTACCTATGACTCTTGTATATAAACTGGAGTCTTTTAGAATCATCAAAAAGTGTTGAATTAGAGAAGAAATCAACAATATGAAGAACAGATGTATGTGTCTTTGATATACAAGAATAATCATCGACCAATTTCTGGAAGGATAGAGCCCCCCTGGTCTAAACATCGTCTCTAATACAGTTCATAATGGAGTGTCATAGTAAAGGAAAACCTGTTAACTCTGAGTTCCAATTCACCATTAAGAGCCTCACTCTTCAAGCTGTTTCCAAACAGAGTACACCAATGGGGGAAATATTAGAGGAAGAAAGCATCTACGACTCAGAAAAAGGTCTTTGGCCGGATTAAATAGTGAAACAGCTAGTTGTAACATGCATTTCCCAAGCTTTCTCTAGCTTTTCTCTAGCGACAGGTGGGCCAGTTTATATGGAACGTAGGAATCTCAACACAAAATAAGTAAACATGGAATATTTCAATACTAAACATTCTTTATTAATCAATTGGCTTATATTCAGACACTGATAACGTATTTACCATGAAATTTATAGCCTGAAAAAGACTGTTAACAAACCGGATTGTATGTATGAGTCTCCAGGGTAGTAAGCATAATATGTGTCATCAATTTAATAAGTGGCTCTTAATCTTTTTATCAAGTGCTCACCTGCGGTGATTGGCTCATACTTCTTTGGGTTCTCATCAGAATAAGTCCCCTCTAAAGCGTCCACTATGGTATCTGCATTTGCAGATACAAAGAATGGAATGGAGAATCTTTCTTTACTAATACCTGTTCCAGAATCAATTGGTGGAGCTTTAACAGTGTGCATAGTAGATTTAAGCATATCATTAGACCATCTTTCCAAACAATCTGCAGTGTTTACAACAAGAGTTCCTTCAATATAAGGAACTGGGATGTATTTCCCCTTATTATAAGGATCCTCAACTTCTAATCCTCCAACTTGATCTTGTAATAAAAGTGTCATTGTACCATAATCGGTATGTGGAGAGATTCTACTTGTTTTCCCATTTTTCAAATTCTTTTCATCTGTAGATGGATAATGCAAGAATCTTAAAACACTCTCTTGATCACTATGATTTTTTGATAAGAAATCTTCTTCAATATTCAACCCTTTAGCAATTGCCATAAGAAAATTCTCAGAAGTCTTTCTAGAAATGTCATAGTATTCAATACAAAACTCCTTAAACCCTGGGATATCTGTCTCATCTGGCCAGAAATTGCACCAAGTTTTATGTGATTCGTTTCCAACATCAAAGGATTCTTTAATATCAACAACTTCTCTCAATTGCTCCACTTCATCAGCATCAAGATCTGCCTCCATAACTTTCTCCTTACCAATTGGAGAATATCCTCTTTCATGAGCACCATCTTCTGGCATTGGACATTTCATCTTTTGTTCTTCGTTCATTTGAAAGAATTTCTTACTCCATTCAAATGCTTCTTGTTGCTTCTCCAATGGGATCCCATGGTTCTTCACATACATAAAGCCATATTCCTTCATCACTTTCACCATTGCCTTACCGGCTTGGATTTTACCCTCTTCCGTTCCAGAAAAGAACGGGGAGAAGTCAACGATCGGTAAAGACATTGGAGATTCTTCTTTAACTTTACAATGAGCTCTATCTCTCTATGGTCAATGAAAAGTGTTGAGCGAACACTTTTTTTTTTTTGATTCTTTTCCGTTATCGGCCCTTATCGGAAACGGGAGGGGACCGCGGGGAACAAATGGCAGCCATCGATTGTAAAGAAAACCACACAGCTCTCTTTATATTAAAGTCATTGCAATAGGAGGTTATATATATGTGAGGTTATATATATGTGGGCAGGAAGGCTTCTGTTAGTCAAATTGTAGTATATAGCAAGTAAATGATGTATTACTTCTAAAATCTGCAATTGGCTTCTTCCATTGTACTCGAAAGAGCTAAAGAGAAACACAATTAAAGGTCTAAGAACACATTTCTGTCAGATATGTCATGTGCTGAGATACGGAGCAGATCCGTGCGAACTCCGAGATCTTCGCCAAAAGGGGTAATGTGGCGATCAGATCACAATGATACCCCGAAGCCCCCCGCCCCTTGATTACTGAGAACTCCGGTTAAATTTCCAGAAGAAGAAGTGTGGTTCTCAAAAAACACAATTCTCTTGTGGGCTTTGAGCTCTATTGTAGGAATTCAAAGCGCCACCAATGTGTATTATAACTATCAAACCGTTGAAAGTAAGGCGAAAATGGCGGCTTCCTACTTCATTGATCGGCCCGAGATCTGAGCCACACTATGAATTATTTGATTGAAGTTTCAACTATATAATGGAAAGAAACTGCTGAATTTATATAATGAATATATGAATATCTCTGTTTGAGAGTTATACCAACAATGTCTTTCAAACAGTCAGCTGATGTTCAAGATCTTCAGGTCTCTTCCACAGAGGCCGATCAAAAAACAGTTTATGAAAGAGTCAAGGAAGCTGTAGAAACTGTGGGGTTCTTTACATATGCAGAAGAGAGAAAGCTTCTTCGTAAAGTAGATCTTCATTTGATGCCACTTTTAATTATGTTGTATTTGCTCAAAAACATGGATGTAAACAATGTGAGTTATGTAACAACTCTTAACAGTGATACTGAAACCAACGTATACAATCAATTGAACATGTCAAAAGATGATTGGTCATGGGTAAGTACTATCTACTTCATCCCCTTTGTGATTTTTGAGATACCTTCAACTATGCTACTCAAAAAATCGACTCCAAGATTGCATTTGTTCAGAATAGCATTCCTATGGGGTGCAACAACTGCTTGTCAAGCAGCTGTGAAGAATAAACAAGGGTTATACGCCTTAAGATTCTTACTGGGAATGTTCGAAGCTGGTATGTTTCCTGGTCAATTGGCACTCTTGACCTACTGGTACAGACCAGATGAGATTACTACCAGAATGGCATTTTTAGGAGTTTTGGGATCTTTTTCAAATGTGTTAACAGCTTTCATTACATACGGTTTTAGTTTTGCTTCAGGACGTCGAGGACTTTCAGCTTGGCAATGGGTGTTTCTCATTGAAGGAGTAATTACTGTTGCATTGTCTTTTGTTATTTTGTTCCTTTTACCAAATTATCCAGATGATTCAAAGTGGCTTTCAGAAGAGGAGAAGGCATACCTATTGACTAGACTTCCACCTTCTTCTCCAAAAGCTACTGATGGAGGCATCAAACTTTCTCAGATCCAAAAAGCTCTTAAGAAGCCAACCCTTTCCCTTTTCACTGCTTTGAAGTTGTTCCAAAGTTTAGGAACTTATGGTCTTTCCTTCTGGCTTCCTTCAATTATCAAGAGCTTTGGTATAACCAGTGCAGCTACAAGTCCTCTTATGACAGTTCCATCAGCAGCTGTATCTGTTATTTCTGGAATTTTCTTTTCATTCCTTGTGGACAGAGCTATTGTCAAGTCTCATCAAATTGCACTATTTTCACTTTGTCTTTCTTTTGCCGCTTTCTTGGTTCTAACTTTGGTTACAAAAAAAGCTGTTCTCTACGCTTTCATAATCATTTCTACGTTGGCTTCATCAGCAGATGGTTCAGTTGTAAGCTCTTGGCTTAATCTTACACTGGAAGGATCCACCGAAGTTGGGTTCTCAATGGCTTTTGCCAATTCTATTGCACAGTTAGGAGGTATTATTGGTCCTCAAATTTTCCGCAGTCGTTATGCTCCACGTTATAGAGTTCCATATGCAGTTTGTTTAACCTTCATTGGTCTTGGTGTCATAGTTATACTTATATTATGGAAGCTGACCAATGCAACTGTGTCAAAGTCATATCTTGAAAGAAAGTCCAGACTGAGGGAGAGATCTGAAGATTTGTCAAGAAAACCAGTGTATAATAGCTCCATTGTTAATTTTGGTGAGGAGAAAAAGATTGAACCCTAGGTATATAACTTATATTGTCTTGCAAATATATATGCGTTTCATGTGAAGCTTTAACTTTTGGAGTACTTAAATTGCTATGTATATTAACCCAGATCCCAAAAGTTAGCTGCAATTAAATCTGGAAATCTTGCTAATTAAACTCCACTACTGTTCTTCACCGTAGTTAATAGATCCAATATTGAGCAGCTCCAAGGACACCAAGTAAAAATGAAAATATCTCTCTTGATGTGTTTTTCTCAGTTGATTAATAAAACGTTTCTCAAGTTTATAGATTAGAATCCATCCATTTCAGACTCGCTCCAAGAGGGATTGGTGTTGTGATTCCAAACAGCCGGTACATCTAAGTGACAATGTGATCGCATAAATACAAAGGATACCGTAATAGAGCTTCAGAGATTTAATAATTTCAAGAGAAGACATGCTTACTATCTTCTGATATGCCTGGTCAGTCTTTAACTTGATATAAAAGTCAGTGTGTTGAAAGACTGCAGAAGTAGTATAGTCAATATCCTTAACTCGATTAACACTCATAGTATTATTCTCTTAAATTCATCTTTGTGTTTATGTTATATCGAACAAATATACTACAAGAAGGAAGGATCTCATCCTGTTATAGATTGGTGGGGATAAAAATATTGTATAGTAGATGTGAGAAAGAATTGGACTTTTGACTACAGAGAAGCCTTCAATGATTTATCTTTTTAGAATAACATAAGGTCAATGAATTACTGCAGATGTTATTATGTTGAGAGAAAAAAGCATCAATAACTAGTTAAATGGTGGTGAATAAGTTCTATTAAAACCGGTTAAATGCGGTGTTCAAGCGGTTAAATAGGGCAAACAAAGTCTGTGACACAAAACCATACTTTTGTATTTGTTTACATTTTATCAAATAATACACGAAAACCTATTGATGGAGGTTAAACTGTTTTATTGAACAGAATATCATTTGAAGCCATGCCTTTTTACGATAGATTTGCAGCTTGGGTTGGTCGCAATACCACCACAGAAGAATTCCTACTCTTTATTCACGCTGCAGTGATGATAGGAAGGGACATTGCACTTGCAAGTTTCTTTGCGCAATTGGAGTTTGATCAGTCTATCATGTCAAGATCACAGAAGACTTTTATTGAGGAATCGTGTCGTGTTTGGGGTTGTTTCCCACCAATAGCTCGTGGTATCGTTGGATTTTATTCCTCACTTTTATTTGACGTAACTTTAAATACTGTGATCTTTTAGTGAGTTAATTCAGGTATTCAAGAGAATATATATCCTTATTTTTCATGAGTTCCTTACCATCATAAATTTGATTATCATTAATCATTGTTGTAATCTACCATTGACTAATTTGTTCATTGCCTATAATATTTCTTATATAACTTCTTCTTATTTGGAAGAATATATATAATCAACCCAGATCACAAGAACCTCATAACGAGGGGTTTCTTCTCTTTTCTAATAATGATTTGATTTTCTTTCTCCTTTTCATTTAACAGATGAGATAGTGATATGATATATTCTGGTCAGGTGCTCTGTCTAATACATATGGATGCAGACTACAGCTCAGAACTTATCATAAAAAAATTGTATTGTATAGAGGTATCTTAACTGGGAAAATGCAAATAAATATGGGTTTACAGACGAAAAGGAAAATGTTGAGATCCCTAGAAGGTTCACTTGTTGGTAATAAGTGATGGATGGTCAAGAGGAATACCTGTAAGGCCGTATTCTTGGACGACATCGAGAAGTTGTGAGCAGTCCTCTGTGATGGCAGATATGTCAACCTCCTCCTCATCCGAAGCTAGAGCCTGTTCCAACACCCGAAGAAGAGCAACGGGAGTACCCTGTGAGTCTGTAACAGAGACTAGCGAGAGTGCTGTGTAAGCACCATCGAGCTCAATAGCACCATGGCTTTCAAACAGTGTTGGGTGCTTGGATATATTGAGAGTTTGCTTGCCGATAGTGACGACCAAGCACATGACTGGGGCCGTGAGGGCAAGGAGGGAGTGCAAAGTAGTGATGAGTTTCATTTAAAGCGTCTGGTAATATAAGGTGTGTTGTGGAAGGGAGATAGAATTTATCAGACACATAATTTTTTTAGCAAAAGAACACCCCTGCAGAGTTCAGCAAGTTCCGGGCGAGCTCAAATATTCGCTCGTAGCCCCCGTTCAGAAAAGGTCCAGCATGTCAGCTACCTGAGATACCTGAGCTACCTGAGATATCAGCTATCTCCCGGCTACTACCAAATAAAAACGAAACACAACACTGGCGAATCTGCAATCATTGGCGCTCTATGCTTACACTTTGAACTGTCAGCCCCTAATCACCGAGCCCACTATACGCAGTGTGCCCAGTTTACGCAGTGCGAAAAATTGTGGCTTCGGTGCAGGAACATGCGCTTTCATGCTGTATTCATCTATCATCTTCAGGCCTAAACTGACCGCCATTATATATAATGAGGTACATCCTCTCCTCAACTTCTCAACAAAATCATTGTTCAGTCTGAACTATCATACATGATACGATATCAATATGTGAGATTAATACAGGATTCAAGAATAGTATCAACCTGTATAGTTGGAAGTTTACAATGTAGATTGATACTTTGAAATAACTTTCCCCAAGACCACGCATATTATATAATAAACTGAAAGTTGTTCAATGCACTATATAAACTCAAAATCATACTACAAGATTTATAGTTCAGAACTATCACAAGCTACGTTACACTATCAATTCCAAAAAAAGCCAATGGATAGACATATATAGTAGCTCAACAATCAGTAATATGAACATCTGAATATTATATGACAACCAGTTTAAGATGCTAATAGGTCGATTCAGAATCAAATAAAACATTTCTAGGTATTGAATTGGGACCTTGTAGATACTGGATATGATGAACTATAATTAACAAAATCCAAGAACTTTGACAACAAGATATCTAAATGACAATCAATCAACTCAGAATCAACATTAGGTACTTCACTGGAACCATGGTATATTAACAGTAATTTAAAGTGTCTGGTTTCCCGAGCGTCAATGTATATATGGAATATCAATGCTATTGTTGAAACTCCTTCCTTTTGACACAAATAGACTTCAATAACAAGGCAGCTGAAGATCACAGTATCAACTTAAAACCATGTATACTTGACTGAATGAGAATTGGAGAACTCTTGAACTAATGGATATTAAGTTGTTAAGCTCAGGACAATTGCAGAATTTTCTGGGTTGACTGTTAAGTGCTACTCACCATTTCTGTTACGACTTTCTGACTGATCAATCTGAACATCAATATATCATCTTTAGACGAGACGATATAAACTTAAGATGAGTTTGGTACTCAGATGAGCAATATAAAGTCTCTTAAATTGATACAGATAAGGCCAGAAGATCACTTCACTTCTGCCTGATATATGCTCATCAATAGAGCATATCTGAACCAGTACTGAGCAGTTGTTTGTTTCCAAACTTTGGGAATATCAATTTAAACTATATGACGTACATAAGTTAAAACGGTGACATCTGGTTAGACTGAAACTTTGGTTAATATATAATATCTTGAATATCATATATGTGGACTTCTGGAAGGAAAGTAGACGACTACAGTGTAAGATTTATAGATAGTAATACAAACAACTCATTAACCATAGAATTGGAGGAATAACATACCGAAGACTTATCAAATCATCGGAAACAGATAAACCTGTACTTTATTAACGCTTAGTACAAAATAATTGGTGGTTATGAGGTTTTGGGAGTTCCAGACAAATTTATGGTATGTTCATGAGATATACATTAAATTTACGTCACAAATATATGTTTTTGATTGTTTAAAGGCCGTAAGTATATAAGCAGTGACCACTAAACCGGATTCATATTCTTTAAATGAGACAATTCCTTAATTATAGGGCCAAAACGTGACATATTGTATGACGAGATAGGAGCATACAGGAGTGTCCCATGTTACTAACTCTAGCTTTTGAGGTAGCCAAGTTGATATTTCACATTTTCTTCACTTGGATATGATTCCACTAGCTGATAATGTACCCCCAATAAGTTCCAGCTATCAATTCCCTGTATTGGTGAAGTTATATGTGTTCTATGTTTTCTGAAGCTAACAGTGAAAACACGTTTCTCCAAGACACAAAATATTGAGTTATCATATCCATTAAAAGGTGTATAATGGATAAAAAACAGAGAAATAAGAAGAGTGACAGAAGTTACAGAAGTTTCCTGCTTTCCATCATGTAGACATACTTGGTAATGATTATTTCAGATCTCTTAAAATATCAGATACACCAACAATGCGTCATAGATATTGGTACAACAACCACTATTCAGTTCTAATACGCCTTTGATTCCGATACCACAAACAAATCAATATAATACAGATAACAGTCAGTAAAACTGAACGAATAAGGTGTAAGATACTTAAGCAATAAATTTGGCAAATTTGAGCACTGATATGTTCTGACCTGTTGAAAGTCTTTGTACAGCGATGGATGGAGATTCTGTCTTTGGACTCAGGAAGATTATCTTGTATCAACTGTATAGTACACTGAAACAGATAAGTGATGTGATATGTATCTGTATTCCTAATTGTGGTGTACTACCAAAACTTCCAAATCGTCGATGGAGCATGAATTTGATTAGTTCTGTGACAGAGACACTTATAATGGAAACGTCAGTGTTGAATGTCAGTCTCTGTGACATAATGAAGCTCTTGTCCTGTTAAAAGACTCCATAGACCCACATATTATGACATATAATGGTTCGGGTCAAATAGCCATAAATAAAGGACCTATTGTGCCATCAGATACTACCTCAATTTTCCACATACAGATTCCCTTTTCACTTCAATGGAACCTGTATCTATAGGGAAAGGTTTCCCTCTACCAAATGACATCTTTTACCAGTAGAAGATCCTTCAATGTCCCACTTTGTGGTTATTCGAAGATATCATCATATGTTGTGACTTAGTTGGTTAACAATCAGTTGTTCAAGAATTTGGGAAGTTCAAAAGTAGCTTCTGAAACTATGTAGAAAGGTTCAGTGATCTCACAGCTATCATATAACACCACAATGCATTTCTATCTCTAAACGTTGTACTTGATAAAGAAAATGATATATTTTGAAGAAATTGTTCTTAACATGATGAGCAATAACCTATGATAAACGTAGTAAAATTAAAGTGTTCCCACTCATATTCCAATACCATATGATAGCCCTTTCTCTGCTGATTCGATTAAGCACACATTTGACTAAAATTACCTCTGTAATGTTGTTATTAGTTACCATTGAAGGTCCTGTAAGTGATAAAGTGTTTTAGGTGGTGAATCTTTTTCTTCACGCGAATGATAACGTAAACAGTTACGTCATTGACCGTCCCGTTTCCATGACAACATGAGTCATATCTGTGGCTCCTACCAAAGATTATATACTAGAAAGAACACACAATCAAATCTTGTCAAATACTGGAATTATATACATGAAATTGGTATTATTCGATAGGCAGACAATTGTTTAATATTTCACTCATACAAAGTTTTCTTTCATTTTGTAGTGGAAGAGGTGAAATTCGTGTTGATGCTGATCCTCTTATAATTTTCGGCCGATGAAAAAAGAACACACCGCCATCACACTAAGATATACCGTGTAATCAGCCATAATATCTGCAATTTACGCTCTATTTGGATCATATAAAGT